>PVKE010014903.1:0-34255 GCA_004027555.1 Craseonycteris thonglongyai
TTGATGCCCCCTCCCTACTCCCCGCCCCACCCCCCTGCCCCCACCCCCACCCCCCAGCTCTCCCATCTGCCTTCGCCTTTACCCTCGGGTAACCACTAAACTATTGACTGTCCATGAATTTTTGTTTCTTTGTTACTTTCAGTTTTATATTCCACCTATAAACCTTAATTCACATAATTAAAGATATATGTACCCCAGTGTTCATCGCAGCACTGTTCACAGTGGCCAAGTCATGAAACAACCAAGGTGTCCTGCTGCCTCAGAGATCTGTGTGAAAGATCATTCTGCAGCCTCCAGTCTTCTCCAAAAGGGAGAAGGGCTCCAGGTGTGATCTAGGACAGGTCTAGGGGTGCAGCAGGGTTACTTCTCTTTGCATGTTGTATGCAGCTCTGAAATAAGGCTCCTTTCCTTTTTTCTACCCACCCTCCACCATCTCTGGTAACGGGAGCCCTTACCCAACTCCTGTGTCAGTCTATTGGCTGAACGGCGTAGGCAGCATGAGCCTGAACACTGTTTCCCTCTGGTAACATTTCTAAAAAATACCACCACTGGGCTCTTGAAAAAGTATTCCATAGAACTAGTACCTCTCTTATGAGCTTAGGCTACAACTCTCATAGCATAGCCTAGTGCGGGGGTGGCGAACCTATGGCACGCATGCCCAAAGTGGCACGCGGAGCAATTATTTCCGCATGCAGAATTATTGTTTTTTTGTTATAAAAACATCCTATGCCTCTTATAGACATAAAAATAATCGATACCTCTATCTCACTCAATGGGTTGGCATGTGAGTCGAGCAAGTATACTCTTATTTCATAAACTTTGGCACTCAATCGCCAAAAGGTTCGCCACCCCTGGTAGACTCTAAGATGACAGTTTTTCTGGAAACAACCAGGAAATTATACTGTGAGGAGGCTTCTGAGACTCAGAACATACATTAAATAAAGAGTGACCTCAGAAAGTATTTCTACAAAGGAACTAGATTTTTACTGAATTATTGATAATCAAATATATGGTGATGGAAAGAAAGCTGATTCTGGGTGGGGAGCACATAATGCAATGTACAGACAATGTAATGTAGAATTGTACACCTGGAAACAATGTAATTGTTATCACTCAATGTCACCCCAATAAATTTAACAATAAAAATAAATTTAAGTGTCAAACAGCTTGAGCCGGGAAGCTGGGATGGCTCAGCAGGTTAAGCGCTCGCTTTGAAGCCCTGGGGACCGAGGATCGAATCCTGGACCCGGCCCATGCGAACCCATATGCTGAACTGGGGTGTGCCCCCAGTTCAGTTCTTGCTGGGGCCTATGTGGGAGCCCCCGGCCCAGTTCCTGCCCTGCACAGCCCTGTGCCCACCTGTGGAGCGAAACTATATGGAAAACTAATGCTGTCAATTATGGAGATTGCTCTGGGCCCTCCCCCTTCTCTCTGTCTCTCTCTGTCTCTGTCTCTCTGTCTGTCAAAATCAATAAAATAAATCTTTAAAAAAAAACAAAAAAAAAACAGCTCGAGCCATTAAAAAAAAATTGATAATCAAGTTATGTCCCCCAGGACATTGGTGATAACAATAAAGCAATCATCCAACAATTAATGGAATTTAACCATTGGGTGTGTTCCATGAAAGAGGAAAACAAGGAAGACAGTCTTACCTATACCACTGCCCTGTGACAGTAGGCACATGCAAAGCTGTTTCTGACCCTGGGAACCAAGGTTCTACTCTGTATGAAGGACATAGACTTAACTAAAATAATGCAGCCAGTAGTTAAAGAAATAAATTACAATAAAAACCTTCAATGGGAAGGGAACCAGTACCCAGAGTTACTACAAAATATTACCTAAAATCTCTTGTTGCAATAAAACTATGAGACCTGAAAAGACATAGGAAAGTAGGAACCACACACTGGGGAAAATGCAGCAATTAAAAATGGACCCAACTCTTATAGAAAACCCCAGTAAAAGTAACATTCTGTGTGTCATCAGAAAAAAGCCAAGTCGGAAGGCAGAGGGATAACATTCAAAGTACTCAAAGAAAAAACTTGTTGGCCAACAATCCTAAAATCACCAAAACTACCTTGTAAAAACTGAAGGTAAAATAGACTTTCCCAGAAGAATATGTTGATAGTGAACTTCCATCCAGTTTTCTTCAGACTAAAAGCAATGGAACCCAGATGGTAATTCATATCAATATTAAAAATAAATAAATAAATAAAAACAGTATAATTACGTAATTATAAAAGATAGAATCAATGCATATTTTCTTTTAAAATGATATCAAAGGAATTTTATAAAATACTATGAATGTAATATGCTGTTTGGACTACAATATGTGGTAATGTACTATATGTGTAATATGCTTGCCTTTAAATGTACAAAAGACATGGTAAAACAAAACAGTACTAGGCTAAGGAAATGACTATAGATGGTAAAAAAATAAGTTTAACAATATATTAATTGTTATGTTATTAATAGATATAATCTGCATAACACCACAAAAATGGCAAAAGGGAATAAAACTATATATGAGTAACAAATCCATGTATCACTGGAATTAAGCTAGTATAAATCTGAAGATCATTCTTATAATTAAGTATTTCTTGTTTAAGAAACAAGCCCTAAAATATTTTCAGAAACAGTGAAAAAGTTACTTGAAAATTAAAATGCTTCACAGAAAATATTTATGTAATGCAAAAGAAAGCTATACAGGAGGAGCAGAGAAACAAAAAAGAACATGAGAACTATAGAAGACAAAAACTAAAATAGCAGGTGTAATTGCAGCTATGTCAATGACGCTAAAGGTGAATGGATTGCATAATCCTAATAGGAGGAAGAGACTATCACTGCAAATTAAAAAGAGAAACCATGATCTAAACACATGTTATGTACAGCACCCTATAGATTCAAAGATGCACACAGATTGAAAGTAAAGCATGAGGGAAGCTGGGATGGCTCAGTGGGTTAAGTGCTCATTTTGCAGCCCCAGAGACCGAGGATTAAATCCCGAGCTGGCCTGTGAGGACCCATGTGCTGAACTGGGGTGTGCTTCCCATGTGGGAGGCCCCAGTTTAGTTCTCACCCTGGTTGGCCCCAGCCCACCTGTGTGGAAAAAAACTATGTCAAAAAACTGATGGAGGCTGCTCTGGGCCCTCCCCACTTCTCTTTGTCTCTCTCTCTGTCTCTGTCTCATAATCAATTAATGCAATGCAATCTATTTTTGGAGTAACAAGCAAAAATGGCATGATCAACACCATCTCATGATTAAAAACCCTCAGCAAACAAGATATTGATGGAAATTTCCTTAAAATGAAAATAAACATCTATGAAAAAAATCACCACTGATACTAAATGGTGAAAGACTGGATACTTTCATCTGAATATCAGAAAAAAAAAAAATGAAGTTGTCTTCTCTTACCATTTGTTCTGTATTTGACAATTGTAAGTTTTAGCCAGAACAATTAGCAATGAAAGAAAAAAACACAAATCCACATTAGATAGGAAAATATAAAACTATCTCTACTTACAGATGACACATCTTGTATATAAGAAATTCTAAGGAATCTACTGAAAAAATAAAACCTATTAGAACTGATAATCAAGTTCAACAAGACTTAGGATACAAAATCAATATGTAAAAACCAATTATATTACTATTTACCGGTGATAATCAATCTGAAAATAAAATTAAGAAAACAAATAAATGTACTATATAATCAAAAGAACCAAATTGTTATGAATAGATTTAACAAAAGAGAAACCAAATAAAACTTTGTTGAGCAAAATTAAGATAAACTCCCATATCCATAGATCTGTAGAGTTAACATTTTCGAGATGGGAATAGTCCCCGAAATTATCTATATATGCAATTCAATTCCTATCAGAATCCCAGCTGACTTCTTTATAGAAGTTGATAAACTGTTTCAAAAATTCATATAGTGGGAAAGCCGGGATGGCTCAGCAGGTTAAGTGCTCACTTTGAAGCCCCGGGGACCGAGGATCAAATCCCAGCTCTGGCCTGTGTGGACCCATGTGCTGAACTGGGGTGTGCTTCCCATGCAGGAGGCCCCCAGTTCGGTTCTTGCCCCCTGGTTTGATCCTGGCTCAAGGGGGCATGCCTCCCATGCTGGAGGCCCCCAGCCCAGTTCCCGCCCTTTGCGACCCCCTCCCACCAGTGTGGAACAAAAACCATGTCAAAAACTGATGAAGTTCAACTGTGGAGACTGCTCTGGGCCCTCTACCTTCTCTCTGTCTATCTCTGTCTCTGTCTCTCTCTCTGTCTCTGTCAAAAACAATAAAATAAATCTTTAAAAAAAAATTCATATAGAATTGCAAGGCATCCTGAATTGCCAAAAAAAAAAAAATCATGAAAAGAAAAACTCAAGTTGGAAGACACATTTTCTTATTTCAGAATGATCTGCTAACCAATGGTAATAAAGGTAGTGTGGTACTGGCTCAAGGATCAACATATAGGTCATACCACTAAATTGATATTTTATAAATAAACCCATACTGCTATGGTCATCTGATTATCTAAAATGGTTCCAAAAATGGTGAAAGAATATTCAAAAATTGGTGTTGGGACGGCTGGATAGCCACATGCAAAAGAATGACGTTGAACATTTACATCACACCACATACAATAATTTACCAAAATGAAACAGACCAAAACATACCGTAAGAGGTAAAGCTTCAACACTCTTTGAAAAAAATAATAATAATACGGGAAAATATTTATGACCTTTGATTTGGTAAATGATTCTTAGATATGACACACACACACAAAACAAACAAACAAAAAAACAGCAAAAGAAAGATAATTTGGATTTTGTTAAAATTATTAAGTTTTACATTTAAGAATCAGAGGATACCACAAAGAAAGTAAAACACATACTGGGACTCAGGTGGCCTGTCGGTGGGAATTTAAAACAGTGCAGCCTGTATAGAAAACAGTATGGCAGTTCCTCACAATTTTAATACAGTTATATATTTTCTTTCCTTTAAGAACTTATTGCTATGGTACCTATCTTCTTTTATTTATTTTTCTTTTTTAAGATAAAATTATTATAAAAATTTTTTTATTAATTGTTAAGTTTATTGGGGTAACATTGGTTGGTAAAAATTACATGGGTTTCAGGTGTACAATTCTACATTACATCATCCATGTGTTGCATTATGTGCTTACCATCCAGAGTCAGTTCTCTTTCCTACATGTCTTCTAAATGATGAGCTGTACTCCTTAAAATTTCAAATCCTATTTCTTTATTTCTTTTTTTTTTCTTTTTTTTCAATAATCATCATATATCCTCACTGACCCCAAGTATTTCTCAACAACTGAGGAGTGTCATACTTCTTACCTGGTGGTGAATGTGAACATGCCCTTGGAGTCTGCAGGAGTGGAGGGTGGTTACATGATACAATGTCTTTTCTGCCAGTGTTTTTGCAAAGTCAAGGAGTAACTTTATAACTGCTCTTACTGGCAGAACTCCCTTCTTTAGTGAGAATAAGATTTAAAACTTCATTCAGCGTTCAGTGGGTACCTACTGTGGCTCAGGTACTGAGACTTGGGCATTCCTCCCACCCAAATGGTTCAAAATTTAACCTAAGAATTGCTTCTCCGGGTCCAGATAGCTCTTCTCCTAAATCAGTCTTTAAAAAGAAAATCCTTTTAATATCGCCTTCCCTCATTCCTCCCCCACCCATCCCATTTTTTACCTCTTGCAACCACCAATTTGTTCTGTGTATCTATGAGCTTAATGTTATTTTCAATCTTGTGTGTTTTTAGATTTTACATATGAGAGAGATCATACAGTATTTGTCTTTTTCTGACTGACATTTCACTTAGTATAATGCCTGCAAGGTCCATCCATGCTGTAACAAATGGCAAGATTGTCCTCTTTTTTATGGCTGAATAATATACCAATATGTGTGTACATCACAATTTCTTTACCCATCCATACATCTATGGACACTTAGGTTGTTTCTATATGCTGGCTATTGTAAATAATGCTGCAATGCGTATGGGTGTTCACAAGTTTTTTCAAGTCAGTGTTCATTTCAAGTCAAGTTCATTTTCTTCTTTCTTCAGGTAAATAAATACCCAGGAGTAGAATTGCTAGGTCATAAGGTAGTTCTATTTTTAACTTTTTGCAAAGCATTTCATACTGTTTTCCATAGTGGCTGCACTAGGTTATAATTCCACCAACAATGCACAGAGGTTCCCTTTCCTCCACGACCTCGCCAACATTTGTTATTGTATTTTTGATAGTAGCCATTCTAACAGGTGTGAGGTGGTATTTCATTGTGGTTTTTGATTTACATTTCTGGGATAATTAGTGATGTTGATCTTTTTTTCATGTACCAGATGGCCATCAATGTGTGCCCATTTTTTAAAAGAAAGAACACATATCTTTTTAAAGATTTATTTTATTATTTGAGAGGAGAGAGAGAGAGAGAAAGAAGGGGGAGGGCCCAGAGCAGTCTCCACAGTTGTACATCATTAGTTGTGACATGGTTTCATTCCACACAGGCGGATGTGGGACAGTGCAGGGATGGAGTAGGGGATGGGGAACCAAACTGAGGGCTTTCTGAATTGGAGGTGAGAACCTTTGCCACTGTGCCATCACAGTGGCTACCACTTGCACCACAGTTCAGCATATGAGTTTTCATGAGCTGGGGCCAGGAATTGAATCCTGAACATTGCAATTGGGAGGCAAGCGCTCAACCACTGAACTATCCCAGCATCCCCATGTGCCCATTTTTTTTTTTTTAAAGACAATTCTTTTTTTTTTTAATATATATTTTTTATTTATTTATTTTTGACAGAGAGAGAGAGAGAGAGAGAGAGAGAGAGAGAGAGAGATACAGAGACAGAGAGAGAACTGAACTGGGGGAGCTCCCAGCCCAGCATATGGTTCCGCACAGGCCGGGGCCGGGATTCGATCCCCGGTCCCCGGCGCTGCAAAGTGAGCACTTAACCCACTGAGCCATCCCGGCTTCCCCGACCATGTGCCCATTTTATAATCAGACTTTTTATTTGCTATTAAGTTGTATGAGTTCTTTATATATTTTAGATATTAACAACTATTCAGATATGTGATTTGCAAATAGTTTCTCCCATTCAGTAGGCTGCATTTTTATTTTGTTGATGGTTTCCTTTGCTATGCAGATGCTTTTTAGTTTGATGTAGGCTCACTTGTCTATTTTTGTCTTTGTTGCCTTTGCTTTTGGTGTCAGGTTCAGAAACTCATCACCATAACCTACGTCAAGGACCTTATGGCCTATGATTTCTAGTCGAAATTTTATGGTTTCATATATGTTCAAATCTAATCCATTTTGAGTTTATTTTTCTATATGGTATAAGGTAATGGTCCAGTTTCATTCTTTTGCATGTGGTTGTTTAGTTTATCCAGCACCATTTATTTGAAGAGACGGCCCTTTGCCCATTACATAATCTTGGCTCTTTAATCACAAGTTAATTAACCATATATGTATGGATTTATTTGTGGCCTATTTTGTTCCATTGATCTATGTATCTGTTCTTATGCCAATACCATGCTGCTTTAATTATGATAGGTTTGTGATATAGTTTGAGATCAAGGAGTGTGATGCAGTCCCCTTCATTCTTCTTTTGTCCAGTTTGCTTTGGCTATTTGGTTTTTTTCTGGTTCCATACAAATTTTAAGATTATTTGTTCTATTTCTGTGAGAAATGCCATTGGAATTTTGATAGGGATTGCAATGAATCTGTAGATTGCTTTGGACAGTATGGATATATCAATTCTTCCATTCCATGAGCACAGAATTCCCATTTCTTTGCATCTTGTCCAATTTCTTTCATCAATGTGATGTAGTTTTCAGTATATAGTTATTTTACCTCTTTGGTTAAATTTATTCCTAAGTATTTTACTCTTTTTGATGCAATTGTAAATGTAATTGTTTTCTTAATATTTCTTATGGATAGTTTATTAGATTTTTGCACAAGATATTGTATCCTGCAAGTTTACTGAATTTCCTTATTAGTTTTAACAGTTTTGTGTTGGAGATTTTAGGGTTTTCTATATATGAGATCATGTCATTGGCAAATAGTGACAGTTTTACTTCTTCCTCTCTTATTTGGATGGCTCTTATTTCTGTTTCTTGTCTGATTGTTGTGGCTAGGAATTCCAATATTATGTTGAATAAAGTGGTTAGAATGAGCATCCATGTCGTGTTTCTGATCATAAAAGGAAATTTTTCAGCTTTTCACCATTGAGTATGATGTTAGCTATGGCTTTGTGATATATGGCCTTTATTATGTTGAGGTATCTTCCCTAGTCTATACCCATGGTGTTGAGAATTTTTATCATAAATGATGTCAAATTTTGTTAAATGCCTTTTCTGCATCTACTGAGGTGGTCATGATTTTTATCCTTCATTTTGTTAATATGGTGTACACTGACTGATTTGCAAATGTTGAATTATCCTTGCATCCCTAGAATAACCCACTTGATCATGTTTATGATCTTTTTAATGTACTGTTTAACTTGGCTTCCTAATTTTTATTTTTATTTTTTTTAGGATTTTTGCATCTGTGTTCATCAAGATTAGAATATTAGCCCAGGGGAAGCCAGGATGGATCAGCATGTTGAGCACTATCTTTGTAGCTCCAGGGACCAAGGATCGAGTACTGATCCTGGCCCGTATGGACCCATATGCTGAACTGGAGTGTGCCTCCCATGCGGGAGGCCACGGGATCACTTCTCATCCCTAATTCAGCCCCTGGCTCCAGGGGGCATGCCTCCCATGGGAGAGGCCGCCAGCCCAGTCCCCGCCCTGTGTGGTCCCCTGCCCAACTGTGTGGAACGAAACCATGTTGAAAACTGATGATGTGCAGCTGTGGAGACTGCTCCGGGCCCACCCCCTTCTCTCTGTCTCTCTCTGTCTCTCCTTGTCTCTGTCAAAAACAATAAAATAAATCTTAAAAAATATATATGAGCCTGTAATTTTCTTTTTCCTCATTGTTTAAGGAATTTTTATTAAAGCAAGAATATTATAATCCAAATTACATTTCCTTGCTCAGTTATCAATTATATTATTTAAAACAGAAGTGACATTTTGAATTATTTAACAGTAAAAAATTACAAAATTAAAGAAAGGAATGCTTTAAATTTTTGTACTTGGCTTAAATTCTTTTTTCCCAATGTCTGTAAAACATAAGTTTGTTTTTATATTTTACTATTTTTGTGGGGTTTTTTTTTTCTTTTGTTGTTGTTATTGTTGTTGTTGTGTTTAAATCAATAAGTAATCTAAGACTAGCATTATGTTTGCTAGACCTGGCATTTGCTTGGAATATAAGGTTCAAACTTTCCTTTTCTTCTTAAATTTATTTTAGCTTCTTAATGTTCTTTCCCCCATAATATTTAAGTTGTTTGATGTTTAGATATTTTTCGTCAGTGAAGTACAGTTTTTTTTTGTGGTCCTTGATCCATTTTAAATGGTTGAAACACTGTTAACTGCCTCTTTAGCTTGGTGGGCTTGTAGTACAGCTACCTCAACTTTAAAATGGACTCTGGAGCCTCAAACACATGAAGAAATTGTGAATTGTCAATCTCCAACTACATGCCAGTGATTTTACCAGCAAGAGTAGGGTGCATGGCTTGGATTAGAGGACACAGCCGTTTACCCAGCGTTTGCTTCTGCTCTTGAGGGGGGTCAGATGCCAACGTGGAAGCAGTCAAAGGCTCCTGACCTTGTACATGAACAGCAGGTTGCGGCATGGTGACCTGTGGCTGTGCATTAAGATGTTGAGGATTAAGAACTCTTGCAGCATTTTTATACTGTGAAATGGTGCGGACAGCAGGAGTAGCTGCAGCAGGACATGAGTCCATCGCCTGTTTTGATGTGTTAGCAACATGCTGTGTTGACATTACTCATGGAACCTGTGAAGAAGCTGGTCTCGTAGTACTAAATGGTGGGCTAGGAGTGGCTGGGCAGACAGCACCAAGAATACGTATTGTGGTATGGCTGAGGCCTGGCCCTCTACTAAGTCCAGCTGGGACTTGGTCTTAATTGAGCAATTTGGCTAGGAGGGTATTGTATGCAGCAAGGTTCTGAGTATATGCCATGAAGTAACCTGAAGGAAGTGCTGGATGGTAGGGGTTGATGACAGGGTTGGGCACAGCTCTCACACTTGCCATTCTCTGCACACGAGGTCTGATAATTAAGTTCGCGAACTCACCACCGTGCTCCTACGTGGGCAGCACGGTTGGCAGTTCTGTTGTCACTCAGGAATAAAGGAGGCGGGTCCTTGAGAACTGTGTCCAATCAGGGGCGCAGCTGGGCAGGGCAGGGCGTTATGGAGACCGCGGGAGACGCTCCAGGCCGGCTTGGGTTCCCGTCTCAATTGCGCTTAACGGCCCAGGTGTCTCTGCGGCAGCATCAGTCCCGCTGTGACCCGAACCAGCCACCGCAGCCTCGGGGACGACTCCGGGGGACTGCAGAGTCGGGGAATGGTGAGTGTGCGTTGCCGGGCGTCTCGGGACGTGGGCAAGGGGCTGGTTGGAGTAAGTTAGAGCCGGCTGTGGTGGACCGGCCCCGTTACCAAGTCCTGAGCCTGCGCACCGAGTTGCCCGGCGGCCGCGGCTACCTCAGTTCCCTCCGCACGCAGCCGGGGGGCTGGACCGGCACCCGCGGCTCCGGGCGTCCTTACCCGCGCTGCACGCGCCGACTGGGGCGCGGAGCCTCGGGGCCGCCTTGCGCCCGCAGCCCCGCGTCTCCGCAGCTTGTACGGTGACTACGGGGTGGGTCACCCGGGGACAGTCGTGACTCATGCTGAGGGCTTGTGCGCGGGAGCCGCGGTGTGGTCTGTGGGGGTGCCCAGTCCCTCCTGTCTCCACAGGGGCACCCTTTTACTCCTGGGTTTTCGAAACGTTTGGGGAGCGGGATCTCAAATCCACAGCCCTCTCCACTCAGCCTCGCTCTGCCTGGGACTGCCAATAAACCCATAAATTTTCAAATGTCTGCCCACATTCTCAAATGCCACGTTTCGGTCTCTGATTCACAGCATCGTCAACTGTTTCTTTTCCTGCGTGCATTTCTAACAGATGTGGCATATTGCTTATCATTTTCCCACATTCAATGAATGGCTCATTTTAAAGATTGCCTTTTTTTTTTTTTTTTTTTTTTTTTTCTGTGTAGTTACTTTACATGAGAGAAAAGTTGAAAACAACCACCTGGAAGACGTTGTATGAAATCCGTGTTCCTCTCCCCTAGAACCTTCCCTGGGCACAGACATCCTCTGGGAAGTCCTGTGGGTGGAGGCTCCTCGTTGGGAACTCCTGTTGTTACTCCTGTCAGCCCTGCCGCTCCCTGGGTTTGTCACGATGAAAATACTTTTTTTTTCTTTTTGGTCTCCAATTTTTCAACAAGTATATAATATATTTAATCAATAGATCTTGAAAGGCAGTATAAAATATTTCCAAAGAGGCATGAGAGAGAAATTTGAGAAAAAAAAAAAATGCCAGTATTACATTGCATGGGATAAAATTTCTTATTATTTTTCTCCTCCAAGCTGGAGTAGTAATATTCTAAGGTCTCTTCATTTTTTCTTTGCGGGGCAGAGTGGTGACTTCAAAAGGAATTCCAGGACTTAGACTTGAACATCAGAAGTGGTCAAATATGCTTAATTGTTTAAATTTTTTGTTGCCATGTAAATAATACTTTCTGAAAGTAATAGATACTTGTGTTTTTTTCTTATTGAACTAGAAAAAATGCCTACAGTTTTCTTTCTTCTGTTACACAT
Organism: Craseonycteris thonglongyai; assembly: GCA_004027555.1. Lineage (NCBI taxonomy): Eukaryota > Metazoa > Chordata > Mammalia > Chiroptera > Craseonycteridae > Craseonycteris > Craseonycteris thonglongyai. Next base: position 11,776 of record PVKE010014903.1, read on the forward strand.
AAACATTGGGGTTGCATGAATTTGCTGGATTCATCAAACACTGGGTTTTCATCATTTAAAATATCCACCTGGTCCAAAGCAATGTGACTAGGAGCAGAGGCCTGTGGCCAGTGACTCAAGCTAAGCTCCCCCACCCCCCAGGAGATCACAAAGGGAAGTACTTGAAGGCCCAGAGGTTCTTCCTGGGGGGGCCTCCCCAGCAGGTGGCCTACCTACTCACACTCACCATAGAAGGAGCTTTTACATGAGTGAAGCTGCAGCCCTGCAAAGCTGGGGGTGCACTTTCACCTCCTTTCTGAGGTTTTACTATAGTTGTTCCGGGGCCTGTTGCTAGACACAGGAAGAAGTTTTTCATACACAGTGTAGGTGAACTCAGAGTGTAATTTGTGCACATTGAGAAAGTCTATGAAAATCCGGAGTCAGTGTGCTGGGTTAGGGTTTGGGAATTTGGGAATTTGTTTGGTCAGAGCCTTTAACTGAGTTAAGGTGAGAATGGAAGCCTGGAGAAGGGAGCAATTCCAAGCTTACAGGAGTCGGGGTGGGGTGTGGAGCTGTCAGAGTTATTTCCTGGGGCTGCTCAGGTGCCCCTCCCCCACTTCCCTAGGGCCTGACCCACTCCAGGGGTTTGGTCTCAGTGGAAGAATCTGGAATGTGGATTTTTCTTAAAGTAGCTCACCTTCTGTCCTGTAGGAAGCAGGCTGCTCATCTGAGTTGATTCCAGTACTTGTATTTCTTTTCTTTGGATCCTTTATCCATAGGCTGACCATACGTACCGTTTTAAATGGGATTGGAAAAAATGCTACTGTCCTTTTGTACACAGTACATATGGTTAGTCTCTTTATCAACTGAATAGTGCAGCCCTTTGGCTTTGGTTTCTCTGAGCACTTTGTAATTTTATTCCCTGTGTGAAAAGTAACATTTTGTTTCTTGGGCTTAAAAATGTAAGTTGAGAGAAATGATATCGGTAAGGCAAACAAATAGTGGAACTAAATAGAATTTTTGTTCCTTTCAGGCAAGAGAACCTTAAGATGTGAGATGAATGTAAGGTCTTAGGTCTATTATTTATTTTTTTACACCAGTGTTAGTATGTGTGTGTCGCTGGAGAACATTGAAATTTAAAAGGCTAAAGTAATTGAATTCCTATTTTAATTGAAATCAAAGCTTATGTAAATCTTTGAATATCCTACTATGTTTAGGGAGCTAAACCCAAATGCCTATTGCATTACAATAATCTACTTATTCCTAAAATACCTTCATGTGAAATATAAGGATAGGACAAACTAAGATGCCTTGTCCTTTAGTTAGCAAAAGATTTGAAAATTTTCATTTTGCATGGGTTTTTGTTTAAAGGAATTAAATCTTAGAATGGTTTCCTATGTACAAAAGTTAATGTAAAACAAAGACTAGTAGTAAAACATGCTGTGTATAAAATTTTCTGTTTATTTTAAATAAATTTTGTAAGATAGGAAAGTCTAACTTGAGAACACTCCCTGCCCACACATCTTGGTCCCTCCTACAAGGTTACCCACCCGGAAACACATTTTTTATTATTTACCAAACTTCCTGTTAGTGTTTCTTTTTATAAAAACATACCATTGATAATGAGTGTTTTCTTATCCATGTTTGTCCTTGTAATTGAGACAGGATAGTTAAGAAGTTAGGTAGTCAGGAAAGTCCTCGATAGCCATAGTGACCTTATCAAATAAGAATGTAGTGAACACAAAAACCAGGTCAGCCTGATGTTAGCTGAAGCGGGATAACCGGGGCCAACACTCCTTAGGTCACACAGCTCCTCCCCCAGGTGAAACAAATTTATGTCCCTAGGGAGTAAACCTGCAGAAATGCTTCTAGACTGTTTTAAAATCCTTTGAATTTAGATAATAGAGAAAATCCTAGAAAGTAAAGATTAGCACACAGGCACCAATACCTGTACCCCAGCAAGTAAACAAATCATATATAAGAAGTAGCTTTTAGCATTAATAGAGAGCATTCCATTTTCGGGTATCCCCTCTGATTAGAAAGTTTTATCTTTATCTTTTCCTTTTAATAAAAATCTCTGCTACTCAACCCTTCCCCTCGACTTCCGTCCTCATTCCTCAAATGTGTGAGACCACGAACTCCGGACACAAGGCAATTCCTACATCATAATGAGCAGTCAGACTCCGCATTGTTTGATATTTGTTGAGGGCTTAAGCTTCCCCCTTCCTCTTCACCTGTGTCCCCAACTGGATAGGCTGAGGACAAAGTCGGGGAGGGGGGGAGCACCCTCCCCTGGCACTGTCAGATTCCACCACACAAGCCCCTGCCTCTGAGCCAGGACTCCCCTGGCCCCGCTCCTGACAAAGGTTTGTTTGTTCAGGCTCCTGAATGTCCTGCAGGCCTATCTCTGCAGGTCCTTGCAAAATCCAGTCTTAGCAAGAACCCTGAAGGCAGGTGAACTAGAATCCCCCTCTTATCTCATCCCCCTCCATATCTGATAAGGTTCCCCTCCTCCCCATCAGGTGATGTCTGATCACCCTGGGCTGTCTGCATTGAGAATCTGGTTAGGTCCGTTTAGCAGAAACTGCCAACTCCAGATTTTTTCTCAGTAATTTTCCATCCACTGACCCCCATCTGCTCTCTGGCCATTAATTCCCACTTGTCCTTGCTATACTCAGATTGGAGCCCAAATCTCACTTCTCTCCCCACTGTGAGATCCCACCACAGTGCTCTTTATACCTGTGACAGTGGTTCTGAATAAAACCTGCCTTACCATCTTTAACAAGTGCCACTGAATATTTTTTTCTGTAACATCGTGTAAACACAATAGAAACCCAGACCATTCCTTTTTTTTTATTTTTATTCAAGCCATTTCAGAGCTGCTTGAGAGGCCTGCCCTATCCCCCATGCCCCACTTGCCCAAGACCTCTACTGTGAGTCATAAGGCTTTTACTGTTGATGTGGGTCTGTGTGGGGGGCACACCAGCTTTTTCTACACATGGTATGTGTGTATGGCTGGGGGGCAGGCATACTGGCATCATTCTCAGTATGGAAACCACACCTGTGCTGATGATCCTAACTCAAAGTAGCCACCTGCCTTCTCTTGCTGTGACTTGCTCAGCTGCTCTGCTGCCTGCCTCACTCTGGGCTGCTGGGTGCTGGGGAGGTGGTGCTGTGAGCTGTGTTGTCCGTGCGGCAGTGCTGAGCCCACCAAACCCCAGTCCTGTGTGCAGTTGACCAGAGTGCGCAGTTTCGAGAATGTCTAGGCATTTGGGAGCAGGAATCTGTGGTGGGGCCCTCCTTCAAGTGAACCTGGGTCGATATCTGTTGGGATTGATCTGTGTTTTAGAGTGAAGCTGTGACAGAGGCTGAGATGGCCCTGACATGGCCTGAGGGTAGGGTTGAGAAAGGAAGACTGCACCTTGTGCAAGAGGTGGCCCCATTTAGTGGTCGTGTCTAAAACAACTGTCATTCAAAAAGAAAGAAAAGAAGTTAAGAAAGACAGCCAGCCAATAGGGGGTGAGCTAGTCTCACTCCTAATACCAGAGGGCTCCCTGCTGCTGCTGCTGCCCCTACCTCTACTGCAGCTCAGATCCTGACCCTTAGGGACAACACACCCAAGGGTTTAGTTCAAACCCTACTTCAGCCTGAGTCCTTAAACTCTGTAAGGCAACCAGTTCTCACAAGGAGCCTTGTAACCCTGATGGCACTGATTAGAAGCTCTCAGAAGACATCTAAATCTACATCTACATGCTGTCTGGAAAAAATCCAGCCATTGTCATTATAACATGTAGTATGAAAAATACAGGCATTTGTGGCTGGATATTTTCTGGACAGCCCTCATGTATATATCAGGGTAGAGAGGCACCCTCCTCCCCAAAGTATATCCAGTGACCCAAAAACACAAACAAACAAATAACCAACCAGCCAACCAAGAAAGGACAGGAGGGAGGAAATACTGGGAGATATTGGGATAGCTCAGTGGTTGAACTCTTGCCTTGTGATTCCTGGCCCCTGCCTGTGCAAACCCCATATGTTGAACTGTGGCTGTGTAAGCTGTAACTGCCGAGATGGCTCAGCAGCAAAATTTTCTCACCTCCCATGTGGGAGGCCCCTGGTTCTGTTCCTGCCCAGCTGGCTCCACATCCACCTGTGTGAAATAAACCATGTCACAACTAATGATGTACAACTGTGGAGACTGCTCTTCACTGCCTCCCTCCCCCATCTCAAAACAGTAATATAAATCTTAAAGAATAAATACTGGGAAAAGGTCAGTTTCACCAATTAGAAATCTACAGTGTATTAAAAGAGTTTACACAAGAGAAAAGGTCACTGCCCGACTTGGAGACCTCTACAAAGTTGGATTCTGAATTAATTTTGTCATCTGCTGTAATGCGCTAATTCAGAAATCTTCATAGAAGTAATCAGTATTGGGACTCAAATTGCAGTTATGCTTGATATTCCACTAAATGTAGTCATGGTACCCCAATAACCTTAAAGGAGTTACTCAGTATCCTGCAGAGAGCAAACAGGTATACTATTGGTGGAATGTAAAATTGTGCAGCCTGTGTAGAAAACTGTGTCAGTTCTTCCCAAATTAATTTAAAATGATGCATTTTTTTCTCCTTCAAGAGCTTTCTGCAGTAACATATAATTTTTTATTTTTTTATTATTTTTTATTATTTTGACAGACAGAGAAGGGGGAGGGCCCAGAGCAGTCTCCATAATTGTACATCATGGCAGGAACTGGGCTGGGGGTCTCCCACATGGGAATAACATGCCCCTGTGCTGGGGGTTGAACCGGGGGAGTGGAGGGAATGAGAAGTGAACTGGAGGCCTCCCACATAGCGGGCCAGGGCTGGGATTCAGTCCTCGGTCCCTGGGCTGCAAAGTGAGCACTTAACCCACTGAGCCATTCTGGCTTCCCCTCACACGTAATCTTTTAAATGTTGAGTTGTATTCCTTAAAACTTAGAATTTTTCTTTTTTTTTTCTCCTCAATGACTGTCATGTTTTTGCTGACCCCAATCCATTTCTTAACAACTGAGGAGTGTCATTCTTCTCAACTAGTCATGAACATGACCTTGTAGTATTAGGTTGGTGCAAAAGTAATAGTGGTTTGGGACCATGAATTTTGACTCATTATAACTAGGTTCAAATACATCTTTATTTAATAGGAAACATTACAGTCAACACATTTTTGCCAATGAGAAATAAATTTGTATATTCCTGCAGCGTAAAAATCTGTGGTTGGGGATTTGACAAACCCTTGGAAAGCATTTTCTGCATCTTGCTGGTTGTAGAAGCATTTTTGCTGCAAAAAGTTGTCGAGATGCTTGAAGTGGTAGTCAGTTGGCAAGAGGTCAGGTGAATATGGCGAATGAAGCAAAACTTCGTAGCCAAAATTGTTTAACTTTTGAAGTATTGGTTGTGTGACATGTGGTTGGGAATTGTCATGGAGAAGAACTGGGTCCTTTCTGTTGACCAATGCCGGCTGCAGGCATTGCAGTTTTTGGTGCATCGCATCGATTTACTGAGCATACTTCTCAGATGGAGATGGCTTTGCCAGGATTCAGAAAGCTGTAGTGGCTGAGACCGGCAGCAGACCCACCAAACAGTGACCATTACCTTTTGTGGTGCAAGTTTGGCTCTGGGAAGTGTTTTGGAGTTTCTCGGTCCAACCACTGAGCTGGTTGTCGCTGCTTGTCATATAAAATCCACTTTTCATTGCATTTGACAATCTGATTGAGAAATGGTTCATTGGTAGAATAAGAAGACCAATACTTCAAAATGATGATCTTTTTTATTTTCGGTCATCTCATGAGGCACCCACTTACTGAGATTTTTCACCTTTCCAATTTAGTTCAAATGCCAAACAACCGTTGAGTGGTCAATGTTGAGTTCTTAGGCAATTTCTTGTGTAGTTGTAAGAGGATCAACTTCTATGATTGCTCTAAATCGATCATTGTCAACTTCCGCTGGCTGGCTGCTATGTTCCTCATCTTCAAGGCTCTCCTCTCCTTTACAAAACTTCTTGAACCACCATTGCACTCTATGTTCATTAGCAGTTCCTGGGCCAAATTGTCCTTTGATGTTGTGAGTTGTCTTCAATGCTTTATGACCCATTTTGAACTTGAATAAGAAAATCATGGGGAAGCCGGATGGGTCAGAGGGTTAAGTGCTCACTTTGCAGCCCTGGGGACCCAGGGTTGAATCCCAGCCCCAGCCCATGCAGACCCATATGCTGAACTGGGGTGTGCTTCCCATGCAGGAGGCCCCCAGTTTGTTTCCTAACCCCTGGTTTAGCCCCTGATTCGAGGGGGCATTCCTCCCATGTGGGAGGCCCCCAGCCTAGTTCCTGCCCTGCGTGACCTGTGAGGAAAGAAACCATGTCAAAAACTGTTGACATACAACTATGGAGAGTGTTTTGGACCCTACCCCTTCTCTCTGTCTCTCTCTGTCTCTGTCTATCTCTGTGTCAAAAACAAAATAAATCTTTAAAAAAAAAAGAAAATCTCTCGAGTTTGCTTTTTGTCTAACATTTTCACAGTCTAAAATAAGTTATAAAATAGACCGCAAATAATAAGTCATTAGCAAAGAAACAATTCGAGAAATGCACATTAAAATGATGTATAACATAACCATGTTTATTTAAGAATGTATTCCAATATCAAACAGCAAATTTTAACAATGCAAAACCCACAATTACGTCTGCACCAGAAGTGAACATTGGGTTGCATGTTGTAATGTCTTTTCTGCCAGTGCTTCTGGCAAAGTCAACAGATCATTTTATAATGGCTCTTACTGGCAGAACTTCCCCCTTTAGTGAGAATAAGATTTAAAACTTCATTTAGTCTTTTTTGAGTAGCTACTATGCCCCAGGTGCTGAAAATAGGAGCCTTCCCCCACCCAGTGATTCAAACTTTAACCTCTCTGAGAATTGCTGCTCTACCTCCAGATCTTAATTTTCATTCTTTTTCAAAAATCTCACCTTTTCCCATTTCTACCCCCTGCCCACCCTCTTGCATTCACCAGTCTGTTCTGCATATCTGTGAGCTTTGTGTTTTTCTTTGTTTGTTTTAGATTTCACATCATAGAGAGATTATAAGGTATTTGACTTATCTTTCTTAACATAATACCCTTGGTTCACCATTGTTGTGACAGGTGGCAAAATTTTGTTCCCTTTATGGCTAAATACTATTCCATATATATATTATTTTCTTTATTCAGTCATCTAATCTGTGGACTACTTATGTTGTTTCTGTTTCTTGACTATTATAAATAATGCTATAATCAACATGAGTGTATATGAGAGCTGTCTGGAAAGTATCCAGCCATGTAATATGAAAAATAGAGGCATTTATGGCTGGATTTTTTCTGGACAGCCCTCATATCTTTTTTGAGTTACTGTTTTTGTTTTCTTTGGCTATACCAAGAGGTGGTATTTTTAGAAGACATGGTAGTTCTATTTTTAATTTTTTGAGGACACTTCATAGTATTTTTTTAAAGATTTTTTATTTATATTGTTGTTTTTTTTTACAAGAGAGAGAGAGAGAGAAAGAGAAATACAGAGGGAAGGGGGAGGGCCCAGAGCAGTCTCCACGGTTGTACGTCATTAGTTTTCAACATAGTTTCACTTCACAGGTGGGTACGGGGCTGCACAGGGCAGGAACCAAGCCAGATGCCTCTTGCATGGGCCCTGGCAAGAACTGAAGTGGGGGCCTTCTGCATGGGAAGCACATCCCAGTTCAGCATATGGGTCCACACAGTCCCGGTCTGGGATTGGATCCTGGGTCCCCAGGTCTGCAAAGCGAGCACTTAACCTGCTGAGCCATCTCGGCTTCCCACTTTCAGTTTTATATTCCACCTATAAGTGAAGTCATATGATTCTTTCTTTCTTTTTTTTTTTTTAAGATTTAATTTTTTTATATTTTTGGCAGAGAGAAAGAGATACAGAGACAGAGAGAAGGGGGAGGGCCCAGAGCAGTTTCCATAGTTGCACATCATTGGTTTTTCCACATAGTTTCATTCCACAGAGGGGCGCGGGGCTGCACAGGGCAGGAACTGGGCCGGGGTCTCACCCCGGTGAGAACCGAACTGGGGGCACTCCCCAGCTCAGCATATGGGTCCGCATGGGCCGGGGCCGAGATTCATTCCTAGGTCCCCGGGGCTGCAAAGTGAGTGCTTAACCCACTGAGCCATCCCGGCTTCCTGGGTCATGTTTCTTGATTTTATCAGTCTGACTTATTTCGCTTAATGTGGTTTCAAGGTCCACCCATGTTGTCACAAATGGCTGTATTTCATCTTTTCTTATTGCTGAGTAGTATTTCATTGTGTAAATGTACCAAAACTTCTTTATCCAGTCATCTATCAAAGGACATTTTGGTGGTTTCCACAACTTGGCCACTATGAACAGTGCTGCAATGAACATTGGGGCACATATATATGTCTTTGTGACTTAAGGTTTTCAAGTTTTTTTAGGTGGATACCCAGAGAAGAGATTGCTGGGTCATATGACAATTCCATTCATAATTTTTTGAGGAATCCCCATAATGCCTTCCATAGTGTCTGTACCAATTTACATTCCCACCAGCAGTGTATGAGGGTTCCTTTTTCTCCACAGCCTCTCTAACACTTGTTATTCCTTGTCTTGTTGATTATAGCCATTCTAACAGGTGTGAGGTGGTATCTCATTGTGGTTTTAATTTGCATCTCCCTGATTGCTAGTGATGTTGAACAATTTTTCATATATCTGTTGTCTGTTTGTATGTCTTCATGGGAGAAGTGTTTGTTTAGGTCTTCTGCCCATTTTTTAAATTGGATTGTTTTTGTTGTTGTTATTGTTATTGTTGAGCTATATGAGTTTTTTACATGTTTTAGATATTAGCCCCTTATTAGAGTCATTGTTTGCATATCTTTTCTCTCATTCGGTTGGTTTCCTTTTTACTTTGTTGACTATTTTCTTTGCTGTGTAGAATCTTTTTAGTTTGATATAGTCCCATTCATTTGTTTTTGCTTTTACTTCCCTTGGGTTTGGGGTCAAGTTCATAAAGTGCTCTCTGAGCCCAAGGTCTATAAGTTTAGATGCCTTCTTCTATGCACTTTATTGTTTTGGGTTTTATGTGGAGGTCGGTCTTTGATCCACTTGGAGTTAATGTTGGTATATGGTGACAGTTTACAGTCCAGAGTCATTCTTTTGCATATGGTTTTCCAATTTTCCCAGCACCATTTACTGAAGAGGCTTTCTTTTCTCCATTATATATTTTTTGCTCCTTTGTCAGAAATTATCTGTCCATATATTTGTGGGATTATTTCTGGGTTTTTGATTATGTTTCATTGGTCTGTATGTCTGTTTCTCTGCCAATACCAATCTGTTTTGATTATTGATGCTTTGTAGGAAGTTGGGGAGCATGATGCCTCCAACCTTATTCTTTTTTCGGAGGATTGCTTTGATGATTTGGGGTCTTTTGTGGTTCCATACAAATCTGATGATTTAAAAAATCTATTTCTTAAAAGAATGTCTGTGGGATTTTGATTAAATTCATATATTGCTTTGGGTAATGTGGCCATTTTAACTATGTTGATTCTTCCAATCCATGAACACAGAATCTTTCCATTTCTTTCTGTCATCTTCAATTTCTTTTAATAGTATCTTACAGTTTTTGTTGTATAAGTCCCTCACATTCTTTGTTAAGTTTATTTTTAAGTATTTTATTCTTTTTGTTGTGATTGCAAAAGGTAGCATTATTCTCATATCTTTTTCTGAAGTTTTGCTGTTCGTATATAAAAATACTGTAGATTTTTGTACATTGATATTGTAACCTGCAACTTTACTGTATTCATTTATTATTTTTAATAGTTTCCTGGTGGAGTCTTTAGGGTTTTCCATACAAAGGATCATGTCATCTACAAAAAGTGACTGTTTAACTTCTTCACTCCCAATTTGGAGACCTTTTATTTCTTTCTCCTGCCTGATGGCTCTGGCTAGAACGTCCAGCACTATACTGAATAGCAGTGATGACAGTGGACATCCCTGTCTTGTTGCTGATTTTAGAAGAAAAGGTTTCTGTTTTCCCTCATTTAGTGTGACATTTGCTGACGGTTTGTCCTATATGGCCTTTATTATGTTGAGGTACTTTCCTTCTATACCCATTTTATTAAGTGTTTTGATCATAAATGGATGTTGTATCTTATCTAATGCTTTTTCTGCATCAATTGATAAAATATGGTTTTTATCTTTAATTTTGTTTATGTGGTGTGCACATTGATTGATTTGCGTATGTTGAACCATCCTTGTGCCCCTGGGATGAATCCCACTTGATAGTGATGTATAATCTTTTTAATACATTGTTGTATTCTATTTGCTAGTATTTTGTTTAGGACTTTTGCATCACTGCTCATCAGAGATATTGGTCTATAGCTTTCTTTTTTGTGATGTTCTTACCAGGCTTTGGTATTAGGGTAATGTTGGCTTCATAGAATGAATTGGGAAGTATTACCTCTTCAATTTTTTAGAAAGGTTTAAGGAGGAAAGGTTTTACTTCCTCTTTGAATGCCTGGTAAAACTCGTTAATGAGACCATCTGGTTATGGACTCGTGCTTTTGGGGAGGTTTTGGATGATTGTTTCAATTTCCTTACTGTTGATTGGTCTGTTTAAATTATCCAGTTCTGCATTCAGTGTAGATAGACTATGTTTCTGAAAACTTGTCCATTTCTTGTAGGTTGCAAAATTTGATGGCATATAGCTCTTCATAGTATTCTTGTATGATCCTTTGTATTTCTGTAATATCAATTGTAATTTCCCCTCTTTCATTTCTAATTTGGGTTATTTGTGTCTTTTCTCTTTTTCCCTTGGTGAGCCTAGCCAGAGGTTTGTCAATTTTTTTTAATTTTTTTTTTAAGATTTATTTTATTGATTTTTGACAGAAAGATACAGAGAGAAGGGGGAGGGCCCAGAGCAGTCTCCATAGTTGACATTAGTTTTCCATATAGTTTCACTCCACAGATGGGCACAGGGCTGCACAGGGCAGGAACTGGGCTGGGAGCTTCCCGCATAGGCCCCAGCAAGAACTGAACTAGGGGCATACCCCAGTTCAGCATGTGGGTCCTCATGGGCCGGGACCGGGATTCGATCCTCGGTCCCTGGGGCTTCAAAGCGAGCGCTTAACCCGCTGAGCCATCCCAGCTTTCCCGGGGTTTGTCAATTTTATTCATTTTTTCATAGAACCAGCTCTTTGTTGCATTAATATTTTCTATTGTTTTTCTATTTTCTATTTCATTTAGTTTTCCATTAATTTTTATTATTTCCTTTATTCTGCTGACTTTGGGTGTTGTTGTTCTTTTTCTTTTTCTAGTTCTTTAACATATATTAGGTTGTTTACATTTGTTTTTCTTGTTTCTTGAGATAGACCTGTAGTGATATAAATTTTCCTCTTATTACTGCTTTCGCTGCATCCCAGTAATTTTATTGTTTTGTTTTTCTTGCCATTCGTTTCTGTGTATTTTTTAATCTCTTATTTCTTGTTTGATCCAATCATTTTTTAATTACATGTTAATTTCATGTATGTGGTTTTTTTCTGCTTCTTTTTGTAGTTGATCTCCAATTTCAAAGCTTTGTGATCAGAGAATACACTTGGTATGATTTCAATCTTAAATTTGCTGAGGCTAGCTTTGTGTCTCAGCATGTGGTCTGTCTTTGAGAATGTTCCATATGCACCAGAGAAGAATGTATAGTCATGTGTTGTAGAATGAAGTAGCCTGTAAATGTCAACTATTTCTAATTGCTGTAATGTATCATTTAAAGCTGCTATTTCCTTACTTATTTTATGTTTGAATGATCTGTCCATAGCTGTCAAGGGGGTGTTTAAGTCCACTACTATAACTGTGTTTTTATCAGTTTCTCCTTTAGATCTCTTAGTAGTTGCTTTGTAAATTTTGGTGCTTCTTGGTTGGGGGCATATATATTAATAAGTGTCATGTCTTCTTGTATTGTCCCCTTTATCATTATAAAATGTCCATCTTTTTCTCTTATTATCTTTTTAATCCTAAAGTCTGTTGCATCAGACTTTAGCATGGCTACACCTGTTTTTCTCTGGGTGACATTTGCTTGGATTATTTTTTTCCATCCTTTCACTTTGAGTCTGTGTTTGCCCTTGTGGCTGAGGTGTTGTCTCTTGTAGGCAGCATAAGGTTGTTTTTTGTTCTTTAATCCAGTTTGCTACTCTGTGTCTTTTTATTGGTGAGTTCAGTTCATTCACATTTAGGGTGATGATTGATACATGGGGATTTTCTATAGCCATTTTATGTTTTGTTTTCTGGTAGCTCTTTTTTTTCTCGATTACTTCTTTGCCTTTTTATTTATGTTGATTATTTTAGTTTTTTTGTTTGTTTGTTTTTGTTTTTTGACCAAGAGAGAGAGAGAGAGAGAGAGAGAGAGAGAGAGAGAGAGAGAGAGAGAGAGAGAGAGATAGAGAGATACAGAGACAGAGAGAACTGAACTGGGGGAACTCAGTTCAGCATATGGGTCCACACGGGCCGGGGCTGGGATTCGATCCTCGGTCCCCGGTGCTGCAAAGTGAGTGCCTAACCCACTGAGCCATCCCGGCTTCCCCAATTGTTTTAGTTTAATGGTATTTATAGCTGTTTTCTCTCTTTTTTGTTTTATGTTATGTGTTACAGTTCTAAGTTTTTCTGAGTGGTTATCATGAACTTTATGTAAAAGAAAGTTTCATATATGCAGTGGTTCCTTTTCTTAAGGATGTTTCTTCTTTTTTGTCCCCCCAGAGAATGAGCTACTTATTTATTTATTTATTTAAATTGTTGGATTTATTGGGATAACATTGGTTGATAATTAAGGATGCTTCTTACCTCCATTCTCTTTGGAAGTTTAAACCCTCACTTCCTCCCCTTTTATGTTGTTGTTGTTCAAGTTTATTCCTGTTTATTTTTACTTTTTGTTTCAGATTCAATCATTTTCTTCAGTATTTCCTGAAATGCTGGCTTTGTGCTGGAGAATTCCTTTGGTTTTTGTATGTCCTTCTTCATATATAAAGGATAACTTTGCTGGGTAGATGATTCTTGGCTGCTAATTACTCTCCTTCAGTATTTTGAATACTTGATTCTACTCCTTCTTGGCTTGTAGAGTTTCTGTTAAGAAATCTGATGTTAGTCTGATGGGCTTTCCTTTATAGATTATAGTGTTCTTCTGGCTTCCTTGAGAATTCTTTCTTTGTCTTTGACCTTTGACATTTCAGTATAATATGCCTTAGAAAGGGTTTTCTAGGATTCAAGTAGCTAGGGGTCCTATTTCCTTCTTGAATTTGAGTTCCAGATCTTTCCATAGATTTGGTAAGTTCTCATCTACTATTTGAGCAAATTATTTGTGCTGTTCCTATCCTCTGTTCCCTCCAGAATACCTACTATTCTTATGTTATTCTTTCTAATAGAGTCAGATAGTTCTTGTAGAGCTCTTACATTTCTTTTAACTCTTAGGTCCCTCTATTCTTCCTTCTGTGACATTTCCAAATTTCTGTCTTTGATTTCACTAAATCTTTCCTCCATCTGGTTAGCTCTGCATTCTGTGCTAGCTATTTCATTTTTCATTTCTTTTATTTTGTTGTTTATCTCCAGAATTTCCTTTAAAGATTAATTTTTATTGTTTTTGACAGAGAGCGACAGAGAGAAAGGGTAGAGCCCAGAGCAGTCTCCATAGTTGCACATCATTAGTTTTCTACATGGTTTAATTCTACAGGTGGTGGCGGGGCTGCACGGGGCAGGAACTAGCTGGGGTCTCCCACCTGGGGCAGGAGCCAAACGGGGACCTCTCACATAGGGAACCTAACTGGGGACATACCCTAGCTCAGCATATGGGTCCGCACAGGCCCCGGGGCGGCAAGATGAGCCTGAACCCATTGACGCATCCCAGCATCCCCCTATCTCCGGAATTTCTTTTTTTTTTTTTATATAGTTTTAATTTCTTTGTTCATAAATTTTCTTTCTGAGATCACTTAGCTTCCCCTTCTGTGTATGCTGCCAATTTTCTTTGTTCTCTTTGAAGGTGTTTTCAGAATTGCAGTCTTGAATTCTGTGTCATCTAGCTCATATATTTCTATATCTTCAAATTCCTTTTCTGGAGATTTCGTTTTTTCTTTCTGAGCACCTATGTTCACTAGGGTACTCATTCCTGTTGGAGCATTTTCATTTCTGGACATGAGAATTTTTTCTCTGGTAGATGTGAAGGAATTTTTCTTTTACTTCCTAGCTGGTGTTGCTGCAGTATCTTATAATATTCTCTCTTGGGTATTTGGTTTTCTCACAGTGGGAGACTTCCTAGGAGGTGGGCTTCTCTTTGACTCAGTCACTCTTGTCTCTGTATGCCTCCTCTTTGGGAAGTTATGGTTGTGATGGTATTTTGTGCCTCCAAGATCCCACTGCAGTCAGAAGCTGCCAAGTCTGTGCTTCACAGTTTTCCTTGATCCCTCTGCCAGATTCAGTGGGAAGGGTGGGAGTGGGGTTCATTGGAAAAGGCGCAGGTCCAATTTTGTCACAGGGTAATGGTGGCTTCCCTCTGCTGGCTTCAGTGGGAGGAGTGGGGGCAGGGTTTGTTGGGAAAGTCGCAGGTCTGTTTGCATCACAGGGTAATTAATGGTGGTTTCCTGGCAGCAGCTGACTGAATGAATGCAGGCTGTGGGTGGAGCTGGCAGGGCAAACTTTGGGAGAGAGCACCTTGAATCTGTGCATTGCTTTGGTTTTTATGTGTATTTTAACAATATTCTTACAGTTCATGAATATAGATTATTTTTCCAGTTATTTGTCTCTTCTACATTTAAAATCAAAGTATTGTAATTTTCATTATACAGGTCTTTTAACCTCTTTGGTTAAATTTATTCCTCAGTATTTTATTCTTTTTGATGAAATTGCAAAGGATATTGTTTACATAATTTCTCTTTCTTATAGTTTATTGGTTTTTGTTTGTTTTAAATATTTTATTTTACTTATTTATTTATTTATTATTTATTTATTTATTTTTGACAGAGAGAGAGAGAGAGAGAGAGAGAGAGACAGAGAGAGAGACAGAGACAGAGAGAGAACTGAACTGGGGGAGCTCCCAGTTCAACACATGGTTCCGCACGGGTCGGGGCCAGGATTCGATCCTCGGTCCCCAGCGCTGCAAAGTGAGCACTCAACCCACTGAGCCATCCCGGCTTCCCCTAGTTTATTGTTAATGCATAGAAATGCAATAAATTTTTGTGTAATGATTTTGTATTCTGCAACTTTACTGAATTAGTTTATTATTTCAGGCTTTTGATGGAATTTTAACTGTTTTGTATATACAACAACATGTCATCTGCAAATAGTGACAGTTTTACTTCTTCCTTTCCAATTTGGATGCCATTATTTATTTATTATTTATTTTTTTATTTTTTTAAGCTAATTTTGATTAGGATCTTAAAAAACTATGGTTAATAATAGTCACCAGAGTAGGGCATCCTTGTCTTATTCCTGATCTTAGAGGAAAAACTTTCAGTTTTTTATTATTGAGCATGTTACCCGTATTTTCCGGCGTATAAGACGACCCCCTAATTTTACAGTTAAAACATAGGTTTAGGCCTATATTCGCTGTATAAGACTACCCCCCACTTCCGAGGCTGTAGTCTTATACAGCGAATATAGGCCTAAACCTGTGTTTTAATTGTAAAATTAGGGGGTCGTCTTATACGCCGGAAAATACGGTATTCGTGGCCTTTTCATTGTTGATTATGATGTTAGCTGTGCACTTACCATATGTGGCTTTTATTACTTTGAGGTATGTTCCCTCCATACCTATTATTTTGGGATTTTTAATCAAAAATGAATGTTGAATTTTTTTTTTTTATATATATATTTTATTTTATTTATTTATTTTGACAGAGAGATAGAGAGAGAGATACAGAGACAGAGAGAACTGAACTGGGGGAGCTCCCAGTTCAGCATATGGTTCCGCACGGGCTGGGGCCGGGATTCGATCCCTGGTCCCCGGCGCTGCAAAGTGAGCGCTTAACCCACTGAGCCACCCCGGCTTCCCCTGAATTTTGTTCATACTCTTTTTCAGCTTTTATTGAAATGATTTTTATTCTTCATTTTGTCAATGTAGTATATCACATTGGCTGATTTGCAAATGTTGAACCATCATTGCATTCCTGAAATAAATTCTACTGATCATGGTGTATAGTTTTTTTAAAAGTATAGTTGAATTTGGTTTGCTAACATTTTGTTGAGTTTTTGCATCTATGTTCATCAGGGATATTAGCCTTTAATTTTCTTCTCTTTTGTGTCCTTGTCTGGTTTTGGTATAGGGTAATGCTGGCTTTATAACATGAGTTTGGAAGAGTTCCCTTCTCATCTATTTTTTGAAAGAGTTTATGAGGGATTGGTATTAATTTTTCTTTGATAATTTGGTAGAAATCACGAGTGAAGCCTTGGGGAAGGTTTTTAATTCTGAATAAATCTCAGATTTTCTAACTAGAAATTTATTCATTTCTATGAGGTTATCCAAATTGTATGTACTTGTTCATAGTAGTCTCTTATGGTCCTTTGTATTTCTGTAGTATCAGTTTTTATATCTCCTCTCACTTCTGATTTTATTACCTTCAATCCTCTGTCTTTATTTTCTTTCTTTCTTCCTTTTTTTATTTTATTTATTTATATTTTTTGGAGAGTCTGGCCAAAAGTTTGTCAATTTTCTCTAACTGTTCAGAGCACTAGTTCTCAGTTACATTGACTTTTTCTATTGTCTTTTAAGTCTCTATTTCATTGATATCTGCTCTGCTCTTTGATATTCCTTCTACAAACTTTGTTTTTTTCTTAATAATTCTGTGAAATATCCAGTTTATGTATAAGCTCACATTACAAATACCTGAGTACCATTAGGTATAAGTATAATAAGTATTTCATACTTTTGCCAAAGTAAGACAAAGACCATGTTTTAAGATTTTTAAAAAAGATTTATTTTATTATTTTTGACAGAGACAGACAGAGACAGAGAGAAGGGGAAGGGCCCAGAGCAGTCTCCATAGTTATATGTCATCATTTTTTGACATGGTTTCATTCCACACAGGTGGGCAGGGGCTACTCAGGGCAGGAACTGGGATGGGGGCCTCCCGCATGGGAGGCATGTCCCCCCTTGAGCCAGGGGCCGAACCAGGGGGTGGAGGGTGAGAACCAAACTGGGGGCCTACTGCATGGGAAGCACACCTCAGTTCAGCATATGGGTTTGTACAGGCCGGGGCCAGGATCTGATCCTTGGTCCCCGGGCTGCAAAGTGAGTGCTTAACCTGCTGAGCCATCCCAGCTTCCCAAGATTTTCTTAAAGTAGTAACTCCAAACATTTTATTTGATTTCAATCCATATTATCACAGTTTTAATGTAATGTGTTTTAGAATCTGTATAAAAGTTTAATTCATTGATTATAGAAATTTTGAATTCAGAGGAGAATTAGCTAGTTAGTAACCAACTCTGTTATGTGTGTATTTAAACAAGATGGTGTAAAATGAGCAAACTAAAATCTGAATATACATATAAATACTACAATATACATTGTGTAGGGCCTTAGCCTAAATGTATTTCTCACTACTGAACATATATTTAAGGTGTAAATGTTAAATTATAAGGTCTGACAGTTAAGTTTGCAAACTTGCCACCATGGGCTTACATTGACAGCACTGTACAAATAACTCGGTAAGATCTCATAACCTTGATATATCAGGGTCTCACAGCTGTGTTCATATCAGCATGTGGCAGTGTCTTGCTGAGTGGCATTCATTATTGTTGTTGCATGTTTTGTGTGCTATTGGGAGAAAGTTGGAGCTTGAATAAGAGCAACAAACAAGCATTATATTTCTTGTTAAACTTGGCAAGTGTGGAAGTGAAATCAGGGACATGTTAGTCCAAGTTTATGGGGATAATGCCATGAAGAAAACAGCAGTGAACAAACGGATTAAATATTTTTCTTTTTTTTTTTTTAAGATTTATTTTACTGTTTGAGAGACAGAGAGAAGGAGGAGGGCCCAGAGCAGTCTCCACAACCATACATCACTAGTTTCAACATAGTTTCATTCCATAGGTGGATGTGGGGCCGTGCAGGGCAGGAACCGAACCAGGGGTCCTCCCCACATGGGAAGCATGCCCCTGTGAACCGGGGGCCTACCAGATGGGAAGCACCACCTGGGTGGAAACCAAACTGGGGACCTCCCACATGGGAAGCATGCCTCAGTTCAGCACATGGGTCCACACAGGCTGGGACCAGGACTTGATCCTCAGACCTTGTGACTACAAAGCAAGTGCTTAACCTGCTGAGCCATCCCGGCATCCCCTTAATATTTTTCTAAGGGGAAAGAAAGTGTCACTGATGAAGAGAGATGAGGGCGGACAGTAACAAGTAGAATTGATGAAAACATTGCAAAAATTCGTCGAGTTGTGCCTTAACATTGTCATCTGATTGTGAGAAGCATGCCAGACCAAGTAAACATCAATGGAAAAATAGGAAAATCTTCACTGAAAATCTTGGCATGAGAAAGGTGTGTGCAAAAATGGTCCCAAAGGAACTCATCGATGAACAAAAGCAAAGGAGAGTTGAAGTTTGCCAAGACCCTTTGGAGAGGCAAGACAATGATATAGGCCGTGTTATTACTGATGATGAAACATGGTTGTACCAATACAACCCTAAAATAAAGCACCAAAGTGCACAATGGAAGTCAGCTAATTCTCCATGACCAAAACAATTTTGTCAGGCCAAATCAGAAGTCAAAATGATGTTGCTATCCTTTTTTTTTTATATCAAAGGGACTGTTTTATTATTATTAATTTGTACCAACTGGATAAACAGTCAACCAAGTTGACTATTTGGAAGTGCTAAAAAGGCTGCGTAAAAAGGTACGATGAAAACAACCTGAATTTTTTACCAACTCATGGCTCTTGTATCACGACAATGCACCAGCTCATAGGTGTTGTGTATGAGGGAATTTCTAGCCAGTAAACAAATAACTGTATTGGAACACCCTCCCTACTCACCTGATCTGGTCCCCAATGACGGTTTTGGGTTGTTTTTTTTTACCCAAAGATAAAAGAAATATTGAAAGGAAGACATTTTCATGACATTCAGGACATCAAGGGTAATATGATGTTGGCTCTGATGGACATTCCAAAAAACAAGTTCCAAGATTGCTTTGAAGGGTGGACTAGCTGCTGGTGTCAGTGCATAGCTTCCCAAGAGGAGAACTTCAAAGGTGACCATAGTGATATTCAGCAATGAGCTATGTAGTACTTTTTCTAGGATGAGTTCTTGAACTTAATTGTCAGACCTCTCATGTGTGTGATACCACAAGTAAAAGTAAAAAAATGTTAAAGCAAGAAAGTGAAAGCACAACACAGAGAATTAGAGAAATTATGCATCAAAAGTATACAAAGAACTCTTACAACTCAATAATAAGAAAGTCAACCCAATTTTAAAATGTCAAAAGATGTGAATAGACTTTTTTTTTTCAAGGAAGATGTACAAATGGGCAAGAGTACATGAAAAGATGCTAGAAATCAAGAAAATCCAAATCAACACCCCAGTGAAATACCATGTCACAATCACCAGATGGATAGAACTGAATAGTGAGATAATGACTAGTTTGTGGAGGCTATGAAGTAATCATCCACAGCTGGTGGGAATGTAAAATGGTACTTCAACCACTAAGGAAAATAATCTGCCATTTCCTCAAAAATTAAACCTAGAATTAGAACCGAGGAATTCACTCTTAGGTATATGCCCAAAGAAATAAAAATGTATGTCCAAACAAAAACTTGTACATGAAGATTTATTGCAGCATTATTCAGACTAGTCAAAAAGTAGAAACAAACCAAATGTCTATCAACATTTGGTAAACATAATGTTCTTCATCCATACAATGCAATATTATGTGGCTGTAAAAACAAATGAAGTATCCATATATGCTATTACATGGATGTTCCTTGAAAAAGTTATGCTAAGTGACTGAAGTCAATTACAAAGACAACACATTATGTGATTCAATTGACATATAAATCTAGAATAGGAAAATTCATAGGGAAAATGAGATTATAGGTTGCCTAGGACTGTGGCTTGGAGGTGGATGATGGAAAGATAGAGAAGTGATAGATAAAGGGTACATACAGGGGTCTCTTTTGAAACAATGAAATTGTTCAAAAATTGGGTGATTTATGTATGAATATACTGAAAACCAATGAACTGTACCCATTAAAGTGGTTCATCATGTTGTATGTGTATTAATAAAGCTATTCAAATAGAAATGAATAAATGCACTAACAGTTTTGAACCAATGTGTTAGTTAGTATATTGAGTTTTCAGTTACATATCACATTTTCAAAATCTTATTATTTTTTTCTTATTTTGGTGAAAACAGGAATTAAGTTGCCTTTGAGGTACCATAGGCATTTACATTTCAAAACATTTAAGGGCACAGTCAAAAACTTTCTAAAATAAATTTTTTTCTAGTGTAAAATGTACACCTGTGAGTTTTATTGAACATACTTCTCACAGCTCAGGGATGGTTGGAAAAGAGTCCTGAGGTGCTGCTGTAGTGTTTAAATTTCTCTGTAGAACCAGGTACTTAGGAGGTCATGAGACTATTTAGCTAAAAGTACCACATATCTGGAGGTGAGGGAATGGGTGGAAGGCTCAACGCTGTCACAAGGATCGAAGTGGAGCCAAACTCATTATTACACATGAAATCAGTTTTAAATGCTTTGTAAATAAGCGTTACCGTTACATAAGCGGCCTCACAGTCCATGCCTATCCCTACCCCAGGGAGAACCCTAGACCTTCTGGTCCCAGTCAGGCCTGGCCTGTGTGTCCTCCTTGGTCTGCACAAGAGCATTGGTCCATCTGGAAACTGACCCTGGAATATCCTGTGCACATCTGTGTCCCATTGTTCAGAAAGAGGAGCAAGGTGGTGTCCCTCTAGGACCAGGAACAAATTTTGTTCAAAAGCCAACATCCTTGAAGGGGACAGGCCATGCCCACCAGCGGAAGCTGGTTCCATAAAGCCATCTGATCACCCTGTTGTCACTCAGGAGTAATGGGAGCAAGGTCCTTGTGAACTGCCCAATCAGGGGCGCAGCTGGGCAGGTGGGTGGGGTGATGCTCAGGAAACTGCGAGAACTCTCCTGGCAGTGCGTGAGTTCATGTCTCACCTACGCTTTAGATCCCAGGTGTCTGTGCTGCTGCATCAGTCCCAAGGTGACCTGGACCAGCTGCGGGTGCCTCATCAGGAACGATGCCGGAGGACCCTACAAGCCAGGGAGTGGTGAGTGTGCGGGGTGAGGGCGTGGAGAAAGGGACTAGGGACTGATTGGAACTAGCCGAGGTGGGACCAAACCTCCCCACGGTCAAGTCTATGGACCTGAATCCTCTGCCCTCCCCACCCTCGAATCTCGGCGCCTACGCACACAGCGTGGATGTTGGGCCAGCAGCCAGGACTCCAGGTGTCCTATCTGGTCACTGCATGCTTCGCCTTTGGCCTGGCTTTGGCTTGACCCGGCTTTGGCCCAGCCCGGGAGCCTCAGAGCAGCCCTGCATACGCAGCCTGAGTCTCCCCAGATAGTGCAATGACTACACGGTGTGTCATCAAGAGATAGTCTTGTTTTGGTCTTTGGGGTTTGTGTGTGTGAAGTGCTGTGGAATCCCCAGTTCCCCTTTTCTCCCCCATGGGAACCTGAGGTTTTTCTCCTGAGTTTTCCAAATGTTTGAAAAGCCTGGCCTCAATTTTATAACCCTGCCCTCCTCCCCAGCCCGCTCTTCCTATAGTTTGTAATAAATCCCTAAATTTTCAGATTTCTACCCAAATCTGAAATGCCACCTTCCTGTCCCCAATTCACAGCATTAAGTATTTGTCCTCTATGACAGGGATTCCCAACCCCGTGCCCGCAGGCGCCATGGCGCCCGCGGCCCAATTTGTGTGCGCCCGCCATTATTTGACTGCATCAGAAGTTTTTCATAAACACTAAGTAAAACTATAATTTATTTTTATACATTTGTTAGAATTTTAAAATATTGTTTGAGTATCTACACAGGTTTATTATATTCGTTGGTACGTTTGCGATATCATATGTATAAGTTTTTCCCTAGCTTTCGCCTTTGTACATGTCGCGTCTTGTTTAGCCGCTGCACTCTTTAAACTCTCCTCCACCCAACCGGGAGACGCCAAGTTGCCGTTCTGATTGTGGTTGCTGGACTGATCGGGTCGTGATGGTTAGCTAGGATCAGAGTATTTTGATATATTTGATTTTAAATGAACTAAAAGCGAGGTAGGTAATCTATTATTATGGTGGCAATTTGATATGATATTGTAGTTCTATAACTATTTTTATTTTTATTTTTTTAGTCCTAAAATGAGTGGACCAAATAAGAGAAAATGAACCTATAATTTTAACACAGACTGGGAGGAATCATATTGTTTCATTAATTTAAAAGGTAAATGCG
>PVKE010014904.1:0-34261 GCA_004027555.1 Craseonycteris thonglongyai
TATTATTTTATTAGACCTACCTTAATAAAGTGCCACAAACTGAGTCGCTTAGACATCAAAAGTTTATTGTCTCACAATTTTGAAAGTTAGAAGTCTCTTATCAAAGGTTCAGCAGGTTTGTTTCCTTTCGAGGGTTGTGAGGGAAGGATCATTTCCAGGCCTCTCTCCTTGGCTTGTAAATGGCTGTCTTCTCTTTACACCTTTTCATGTTGTCTTCTATCTCTATATGTCTGTCTTTTGGTCCAAATTTTCCCTTTTTAAGGACACCAGTTATCTTGGATTAGAGTCCACCCTAGTGATCTCATTTTAATTGGATCACCTCTGCAAAGATTCTTTCTCCAAATTAGGTTGTGTTCTGTGGCATTCTAGAGAAATATATCATAAATTAAAACAAGTAGAGAAATAGATAAGGTTGCATTGCTTATCTTAAATAATTTATATTTTTTGGTATTTAAAATTTTTGTCACACGGGCTAATTTCTGATGTCAACCATTATAGTAAAGGGCAATAATCTTACAGGTTTCCTGCTCATGGAAATTTTTACCAACAGCTGACTTCATTCTCTACTTTGATATCTGCTTGCAATTAAGTATCAAAGGCCCTGAAGAGACGACATAGAGGTAGAGATAGAGGGGTTCCTGCCAGCAATACTTCTAGGGCCAGGATTAGTAATATTCTTGGGTATCCTGGCACAAACAGTTATGAGTTAAGAATGGGACACGTGTATTTGTAATGGAGAACTAGGTTTTTTATTTTCTTCTCACAAAAATACAAAGTAGCAACAAGGAGAAGCTAAAAACATACTGAATGGCAAGGGTCTGGAAAGGCAAATGCAACTGAAAATATCCTTGTGACCATTTCTGAGAAATGCAATCTGCCACAGTCTCCTGATTAGATTTTTGGCAAGTGTGAGAATAGAAAGCTCCTGAAGGAGAGGGCAAGAAGTGAGGACAGGAATTTAAGTCACTAGCTAAAAAATGGTGTAGGTGTTGTGAATTCATGGAAAGTATGCTGAATTGAGAGTCCAAATGTTGGAGTTTGAAGCACACACACTGAATGTGAGGCCACAAGAAAGTCACTAAACCTCAATGAGCCTTGGGTCTCCCAACTATGAAAACAATTCTTGTCCTCAGCATTGTTGTAAAGATAAACTAATGTACATCTGAAAGTGCCTAGTACAGCATAAAGTGCTATAAGAAGGTTAGTGTAACCCTAATACCAGACACTTCACATCTCCAGTCTTCCAGGATTTGAGGGTCATGTTTCTCTGAGAATATTTAAAAAGCAGTCTTAAGCTCTGTGCAGTTAGTTAGCATAGCCAGCCTGAGACTATGGTCCTTAGGAAAGCCTGCTTATAAGGTTGACCCTTCACTGGCTTCTTTAATCGTGGAGAATGCTGACTCCTGTGAGCTTTCCTGGCAAAACCTTGAACTTCAGGTGATAGTGGCCACCACAAGCTCCTAGCCCATAATTAGCAAGAATCCAATTAGCACCTTTCCATTTGGACTGCCTATTCATTCTTTCCTTCAGAACCCAAATGGAGTTCTGCACTCTTTCAATTGTTTTTATATAGCACTCTCTATCAGAAAACGATGAGGGAAACAGACTTTTTCTAAAGGATGGAGTCAATGAAGAAGAATTACTAAATACCCCAGCACATTTCCCTTGTGCTATTAGACATCCCAGATGTTAAGAATCCCTCAGCCAACACGACCACTGGAAATTTTTCTCTGACCGTTATGTTCTTGTATCTTCCTCTCACTCCTTCCTCTTTGTTGTTCCTCAGCCTGTTCCTCCTTATCCTTCAGAAACACCCCCCAGTATCTCCGATGATCTAATTCTGTATGCAGAGCACTTGAGCTTCCTCTGGCTGTGTTAGTACTTGCAGAACCCGCCTAGGCCACACACAACGGTGCATGAATAAAATAGCCAACCCGAATGGGTGTTCCTAAGCAACAATAATTGAAGTAAAAATGTTATTTCTCCTACTGCACACTGATTTTAAATGTTTCTATTATCATTTTTTTTTAATGATTGAGATACCGGTATTATGCATTTACAAATTGTTCAAAGCATCATGAACACCTATGTGGTCAAGGTTTATTCATAGCACCTTTTATAGCTCCTGACTTTGGTTGTAACTTGAAGTTACTTCGAGTGGGTCTATAGAATTCGAGTGATGTAAGAAACAATGAATTTCACAATGCTTTCACTTGATGCTTTGAAGAGCAGGGACTTTGTTTCTGTTTTCATTTTGTTTTCCATATCAGTATTGTAACTAACTTTTAGCCAAATATCTTAATGTTCTTCTCTCCTTCATTGTGGTATGGTTTGTTTGTTTTTTTCTTTATTCTACCAATTTCTTCACTCTAACCTCTACAGGGCAGAATGAAAAAGGAAGCAATATTTATTGAACATTGATTATGTACTAGGTACTTCTCCATTCACTGCGTGTGCTTGTATGTGCGTTTATGACTTTACTTAGTTTTTAAAACAGCCCAGGAGAAATAAGCATTATCCCCAATGTTACATATACGAGTATGAAAACTGAGAGTTAGAAGTTAATAAACCAGGACACCACCACACAATAAGTTAAAGACAGAGGGTCTTCCTCACTCTAGAGAAGCTACTAATTCATGCTGAGTTGGAAAGACACAGAAGTGTGCTAAATAGTCTTTTTCTTTTTGAAACTAATGAAGTATGATTATATTTTATTCATGAGATAGCCTCATCTACAAATCTTAGCAGTACTTTTTCTCTGTAAAAGTTATCTTTGCACAAATTTTCATAAGATGTTAAATCTTTATTTGGTTTTATTTTTTTAATGTGCTAAAGAGTAAAGTCTCATACATTAACATATCCTTTTCCTCTACTGCTTATGTTTTGTGGGGCAATTATATCATCATATTGTGTTGAGTATAATGTTGGCATGGTCTTTACCATAGATACCACCAATGTGCTCAGCCTTCTCAAAGAAGCACTGAACTTGGCTCAGATATTTTTAGACCACCCTTGGATTTTTTAAAAACCATATATACTGTAGAAAGGTGAGAACACAGATTCACAGATTAGCATTAAGGAGATGTAACTTGTGATGAGCCTTCGACAAAAACAAAACTGATGCATCCCTTTGCATGTGTACATTTTCTTGGAATATGTCTTGGGGGAGGATACAGAGCAGAGAAAACCATCTTGACTCCTGACAAATTTCTTTAATTTGGTTTGCCAGGCCAAGACCTGAGTAGGAGGGAAAAAATGAGTTATACAAGCCATATAGAATGCTGTATGAGCCACAGAATTGTCGGGACAAAGCAGCAGCTTCTGGCAAATCTGAAGGGTCCCAGTCTGACAGACCCTGACTCATAGACCATATTATTTTGTTTAGACATCAGCATCCATTAATGGAAAGTGTGAGAATCAAGCTTCTCTGATTTTTATTTCTGGGAGCATTCTAGAATCTTTAAGAATTTACATACAGAGAGCTAGAATAACTTGGTGATGGATTTGAAGTTAGAAGGCTAATGTTTCCAAGGATGTCCAATCTTTTGGGTTCCCTGGGCCACATTGGAAGTAAAATTGTTTGGGACCACACATAAAATGTATTAACACTAATGGTAGCTGATGAGCTGAAAGAAAACAAAAAAGTCACAAAAAATCTTGTAATGATTTAAGAAAGTTTATGAATTTGCATTGGGCTTCATTCAGAGACATTCTTGTCTGACTGTGGGCTGCAGATTGTACCAGCTTGGTTTACACCTTGGTTTATGGTGCTCTTGGCAAGTCACTTATCTTCACTGATTCTTAGGAATCTCATTGATAAATGGGGATCATGTCAATATCTATTGGCACTGAAAGTTGACCACTTGAAAGAGCTTTGTTATATGTATATGTCATGGAAATGTTCATTGCTGTTTTTATAACTGTTGTTTTCTGTTTGACTATAAAGCTTCTGTTCCACCAAGTAGAGTTATACCTGCCTTATTCGTTAAGGATGTCATATTGAAAAGGCCTTGTGAGTCTCTCGAGCAAACAATTCTGACCATGCATACACTTAAAGAATATTCGAAGGGCTCTGACCAATCTCAAGTCTGATTCTCAATAAGAGGTGTGAGAGCTCCATGGAGACTTTATAAAATCATTACAAACTTTAGATGCTCCAAACATACAAGTCAATGGTTCAGTACCCCATAGAGGGAGAAGTAAAACTGCAACAGATTTCAGAAAAATCAATGACAGTTTCTTAAGGCAAATTTGTTCCCTAATAAATAGGCATTGCCTAAGACCACCTCATGACATCTTTGGTAAATTCCTAGGTGTTTCTAGATTTCAGACTTGTCCCCTTCTAGCATTTTACTATTAGGCATAATTTGCTAGGCACCTAAAACCAAACTACTCTGGCTTTCAGAGGAAGCTTGATACTAGTATAGTTTAATGAACAAAAATGCAAGCTTTGCGATTTAACTGACCTAGAATTCCTGGCCTCCAATGAAAAGTTGTGTGTCCTTAGGTAAACTCTTAAGTGAATTAATTAATATCAGATTAGCTGCTGCAACAAATATATGCTAGAAAGTTAACAGAATATGGGTTTATTTCTCACATAAAATTCACAATTTTTTTCTAAACTGCTGGTCACTTTTCTCTGAGGCAGTGAAGAACCCAGGCTCCTTCCATTTTGTAGCTCCTCTATCTTCAATATATAATTTTCAAGGGTGCCATAGAAGAGGAAAGAGCACAAAGGATGGCACATGGTGGGTTTTAGTGGGCCAAGTCTAGAAGTAGCATAATCTCTGACTGATATACTTCACTCAGGTTACATGGTCACACATAGGTGTATTCATGGCTGCTCATCTAATGTCTACTATGTGCCCAGAACAGAGGATATTAGGTTCGAAGATTAGGTGAAATAGAAAGATAAAAATAGAAATTGTGTCACAAGAGTTGTGAGGACTATACATTATAACGTATGACAATGAGGCACATAACTAATGCTTAATAAATAATTATCAATATTGTGATGATCTTGGTTCCAACTAAATATTTTATATAATAATTTTTAACACTAAGAGTTTAAATTCAAATTTTTTATAATATTCCAGTTGCCATGGGTATTAACATTTCATGAGTAGTAATTCTTGAAATAATAAGAAAACTCAACTTCATTAGGCATACTATATATTAATACCAGATTATGTATTAACATTTACATACCTATTCTCATTTAGTCTTATAACAATGCTCTGAGGTAGATGTGGAAGGGAGGGGCGGGTGCAAAACACTGGAAATTTATTTATAAAAAAATGTGTTTTTATTCTTACATGTTTAAATTTCAGTCACTTTCAAAGTACTCTTTGTTTGATGTGATATACCTATCGAGATGCTTTTTCCACTGCTCAAAACAGTTTTTAAACTTGTTGACTTTGATGCCTTTTAGTGCTTTTGCCATTTTTTGTTTCACCTCCTCCACATCGTCAAAACATTTCCCTTCCAGAATTTTTTTTTTTTTTATCAGGGGCAACAATAACAACAACAAACGTTGCTTGAAGTAAGATTAGGTGAATAGGGAGGGTGGGCAAGGTGATCATGCTGTTTTTTGGTCAAAAACCACTAAACACTCAGCATGGTGTTGTCAGGTGTGTTGTCATGCTGCATGTTTGTTCATGTAAATCACCCATCATGAAATGGGCAAATGTGTGGAAAGAGTCTCCCCCCAAAAAAATTCACTGTAGCCAAACGAAGCCTCTCACAACCATGCCAGC
This sequence comes from Craseonycteris thonglongyai, assembly GCA_004027555.1. Lineage (NCBI taxonomy): Eukaryota > Metazoa > Chordata > Mammalia > Chiroptera > Craseonycteridae > Craseonycteris > Craseonycteris thonglongyai. Next base: position 5,757 of record PVKE010014904.1, read on the forward strand.
TGGTATACTGATACAGATGGATTTCTAGAACACTCACCTAGCTGGGCAAGCCTGTACTATAAGGGGCCTGCCCTCCAGAAGATAATTTTATCTTGGGGCGGGGGGTCTCCTTTGTATAATGTTACAATCATTCAGAGGAAGAAGTATAGAGAGATTAAGAGACTTATCCAGAACCACTCAGCTAGTGAGTGAGAGTTAAATATCAGAGCTCACATCGCTGTTTGGGTGGATGGCCTCCCATATACTCAGAGTGTAAGGAAATGAGCTCATGTTCTAGGTGAGTAATCGCAAAGCCAGACGTGTTTTAAGTCAGCAATAATTATCCACACATATTTCTAATGTCTTATGGATTCGGGATAGAAAGCAGAAACAGGCCTTGCTTTTTAGGAATCTATGAACAGCAATGGCATCATCAGAAACAGATTATTGAGAGTATATGTCAAACAAACACATCATTTATAAATGTAATAGAATATTATTTTGATAAATTAATCTGTGTTTGTTTTTCAACCCATACTTCTTTCTTTTTTCCCTAATTCCAGTGAAGAATTAGTTTCATTTAATTGCCTCAGCTCAAGGTTGATACAAGGTAGAAATCAGAAGTAGGTTCCTAGTCTCTCAGGCTCTTCTGCTCCAAAATCACTTAAATTTTAGGGTAGACATAGATGAATATCAATAAGATGACAGGGATAAGCAATATAAAGAGGATGTGGTCTCACCCAAGTTAGAATAAAATTCCTGGGACTGAAAAGAGGAGACAGGAGGCAGGTGATGGAAATAGAGGGGTTGATGATTCTCAAGGAGAGGAACTCTGGGTTCTGTTTACTGTGTAGATTTTCAGGGAGGCAGTTAGAATGACAGATTTGGGTTCAGGTAGATGAGACAATAGACAGCCCCAAAGAGTTCTTCTGTCTGAAGCCTGAGTTAGAAATAACATCCTGGAATACTTTTCAAACTCTAATGTAACAATTACTTGGGGATCTCGTTAAAATGCAGTCTCCTATTCAGTAGATTGGAAGTGGATCTTGAGAATCTTCATTTCTTCCAAGCTTCCAGGCAATACCAAAGCTGCACGCTTAGAATGACAATAGTGGGAAGCCGGGATTGCTCAGTGGGTTAAGCACTCACTTTGCAGCGCCGGGACCAAGGATCGAATCCTGGTCCCGGCCCCGGCCTGTGCGGACCCATAAGCTGAACTGGGGAGTTCCCCCAGTTCAGTTCTCTTTCTGTCTCTGTATCTCTCTCTCTCTCTCTCTCTCTCTCTCTCTCTCTCTCTCTCTCTCTCTCTCTTGCTCTCTGTCAAAAAAAAAAAAAAAGAATGACAATAGCATAGCGTGTCACTGCATTTCAAGGGGCCACCAAGACAGGAAGGAGCACCCAGGTGTTGTGTGTGAGTTGAACCATCATTTGCATATTTCAAATGTCATCTGAGTAAATACTATTTATCACCGCATTCAAGAGTCCTGTGCAAATTACCTGCCCCCTTGGTCCATTCTTCCTCTTATCAGCCATCAACACTGGTGACATCCAACACAGATCAAGGCCATTAGAATCTCAAGCCTTTGTGTATCTGCATCTAACTTATCCCATATGGACACCATTACAACATCCTCCTATGAGACTCTTCAACTCAAGCAAAGGAGCAGAGAGATTTGGAACCCCATAAGACGATGATAATGGGGAAGTTCCCATACTCACACTTGTGAGCCAGTCCCCAAAACACAGTAGTTGGTATGTTCATAATGAGTAACACAAATTAAGCATTGACTCAGGAGGTCAAAAGACCAGTGTTTGCATTATGGCTTTCCCAACTTTGTAGGTAGGTATTCGTAAGAAATATCTCTAACTGTCCTGAACTTGATAAAAAAATGAGACTTTTTGTGGTAAGTAAATGAGAGAATAGATTAGGTTCTTTCTACATAATGTGACTGAGAACTGAGTCAAATGAGTCAGAGAAGGAATAATTTGGGTGATACCTAAGACCCTCTTAGAATAGTTGAAGAGATGTTTTTGAAAATAGTGTTTAATGTCTGTTCAGATTACATTCCGGTAGTTTAGTTCTCAAGATTAGGAAGCTTCTCTCCTATGTGATGGTGCCTAGGGGTGTTTGGCATCAAGCCTTTAAAGGGCGCCAAGTGAAAACCTTTCTCCATCAGAGATGCAACATCTAGTTCAATAATCACAATAGTCATTTATCCTACCCCTGCCTTTAAGCCACTTTATCTGTAAAACAAATTTAATTTTAATTTACTATATAGTTCCAAGCCAAGGCTATTTCCCTTCATTACCTTCATCTCAAAGAAAGTGATTAGTTGACAGCAAGGCTTTCTTATGATTCAGATTTCAGTAACTCAGTTTTAGAATTACCAATAGTGTTTTTGGAATCTCTGGAACAAATTTCCTTGATACTGTTTCTTCTTTGTTTCTGGGCAGGCAGCCCTTTGTCAAGAAATTCTGCCACATTTGGTTTAAGGAAAGTGGATTTTGCTACAGATATATAATCACTGTCATTTTAAATAAATTATTTACAATTTTCTCATTACATGATTAGGTTTAAAAAGGTTGCTATGGGATTAGAGCAGCAACCAAGATTGCTGGAGGGAATTACCGGTGACCTGGTACTTCTGAAGAAGCACAAGGTCACTTTCTTAGGGACCATGAGGCCCTTGAAACAACAAAATTAGTGACTAGGCAAAATAAACTTTCTCATGCAAAGCTAGGGATGGGAAGACCTTGAACATTTTTATTTATGACCATAGCAGCACTGATGCCAACAATTATCACTTACTAACTGTCAATTACAGGCCAGGCATTTCTTCAAATGCAACATCGAGTTCAACACTTACAAAATACTTGCAGAAGTAGTCCTAAAACCACATTAATTTTCTCTATGAAACATTTGCGAATTCCCTCAAGTTACTATTCGATTTTAACTTAAAAATGTTGTTAGTAGCTAACATTTATTTAATGCTTACTATGAGAGACACTGTGTTAAAATATTGATTGTCTCATTTTTTCTTCCCACATCCACTAGACAATAAGCACCACAAGGCTAGATATTTTTGTCTTTTATTTTGACGATTGTGTCATTGACACCAATAACAGTTCTTCCATGGAGTATATACTCAATAAATATTTGTTGAATGAATGAATCTTATGATGCTTTTCTTATTTTACCAATAGAAAAAAATAAGTTAAATAAGTGGCATAGGATGACACAGCTAGTAAGGAGTATATGTATGAACTTGATCTAACTCCAATTCCTGCACGTTTATCTGCTATCCCATATTTGTAGTTGTAGAATCCTTGTAATTGTGTGCACAACCAGGAGACAAAAAACAAAACAAAAACCTCTATATGTACCTAGAAATGCCGAGATATTGCTTGCATGGTTATGTAAACAAAATCTTTAAAGTTTGTCCGTGATTTCTTCTTGAGATCTTGTGTTTTACATGGTTATTGAAGGACCCAAGGGCATAGTTTTATAAAGCAGACTGGGAAAGACATTCCTGAGAGAACAAAGAATGTGTGTCCAAATTCAGTAACTGGAGATAGCATCTGAAGTAATAAGCAAATTTGCCTGACACAAAAGTTGAGTTCTAATGAGAATAATTGATGAGGAAGCCTGACTGGAAATGGATGTGTTAATAAGAAGCTTTCTCATCATTAAGAATTTATAATGAACATAAGGAAAAATGGAAATCTCCTGCAGGTTTTAAGGCAGACATACAATATTATCACAATATATTTAAGGAAGATGGTTTTTGTGGTTGTGTGCAGCATAGACTGTTAAAAAGCAGAGCTATCAGTTAGAAGGTTGTCGTGGTAGACCAAAATGCAAAGTGATTACCATCTTCACTTCAACCGTGTCTTTAAAACTGAAATGGTTGTGCCCTGAGATGTGTTTCGGAAAAAAGAAAACCCTGCAACAACCTTCCTTAGATTGGATAGTTGGTGTGAAAGTCAGAAAGAGCTTTCTTAGCCATCATGTGATATCGGTGCTTCATTACTGACGTTCTTCAGTGAGCGTTAAATGAGAAGGAGGAGAGCCTTTTGAGCAGTATTGATCATAACACTGGTACAATCTATAGGTGAAATATGTCTCATTTACAAGTTTTATTTGGATAGAACAGTGTTTAATTAATGTCAATGACTGCAGTCCATTGACCAGCGCCCCCCCCCCCGCCCCCAACTCTGTTGTCTTCTGGGTAATCTCAAAGTTTGTTTGAATCTGGCACCTCTGTGGTGCATATTCTTACAGGCTGTTTGCAGTTTTACGATGTTGTGCTTCTAAATGGTAGCAGTTACAAGAATTGCCTGTGCTTTTCATCTTGCTGCGGCACAGTTACACAGCTCCCACACACACATCTTGCAATTACGTAAACTTTGGGAGTAGAAAAAGTATATAGTTACTCTATCAGCGTGTGGGCTGCAGACAGAACACAAGGATTCTCTTGACAGGCAATCTGAAAAGGAAGATATAGAGAGTAATGAATCTGTGGTCAGGAGGCCTTAGGCAAGAGCCATCTTTAAAAGACATCTACTTCAGTAAACGGAGGGGCATGAAAATAGGTGAAATCAGAGAACAGGATTTAGCCTGGTTTTAGTGAGAAAGGGGTCACATAAATGACGAGCTTTGGTTTGAAGACCTCTCATGCAAACTCAGTAAAGAGAGAGGAAAGAGAAATCACAATTTTTCTTTCATCTCAGCTTAAATTTTCAATTTTATGGTCCTGTCTCGCTCAATTGAAGTGATGGAAAGAAGCTGCTGATGGCTTATGAAATCTGGAAATATAAAATTCGACACTTAGCCAGATTGAGAAATGGTACAAAGAAACCAACATGAGTAGAGGTAGATTCAAAAACTGTTCCAGACCAATCAAGGGAGCATGGCCAACATTTTCTCTCAGAAAAACATGCAGATGTAGTTTTAAAGAAGATTAATTTATTAAAGTATATCTTCACTGGAAAGAGTCTCAAATGCCTGATATGTGCATCCTCTCTTTACGTGCCAGTAGAGAAGCACCACATTTTCTTTTCAAGAAAGCAATTTTGGGGCTGCCAGGATAGCTCAGCCAGTTAAGCAATTGCCTTGCAACTGCGAGGTCCAGGGATCGAATCCAGGCACTGGCCCATGCAAGCCCATATGCTGAACTGTGGCGCAACTGTTAACTTCAGTGACGACCATGAAGGCTCTTGCCTCCCTGCCTCCCATGAGGGAGACCCCTGGTGTGGTTCCTGCCCCCAGTGCAGCTCCACATCCCCCTGTGTGAAATGAAACCACGTCACAACTAATAATGTACAACTATGGAGACTGCTCTGGGCCCTCCCTCCTTTCTCTCTCTCTCTCTCTCTCTCTCTCTCTCTCTCTCTCTCTCTTTTTCTCTTTTACCTTCTCTCAAACATTGAAATAAATCTTAGGGAATAAAACGCAATTATAAAAGCTACTTTATTCCCCAGATAAAATGCAGCACCTCTTTAAGTGTATTTTGTAGAGTCTGAGTACTCCCCTCCTTTCTATGATACAGTATTAGCTATTTCATGGAATTCAAAAAAATTTTTTAAGTGTTTTTGACAGAGAGAGAGAGAGAGAGAGTTACAGAGACAGAGAGAGAACTGAACCAGGGGAACTCCCCAGCTCAGCACATGGGTCCACACGGGCCGGGGCTGGGATTCGATCCTGGGTCCCCAGCACTGCAAAGTGAGCGCTCAACCCACTGAGCCATCCTGGCTTCCCCTATTTCATGGAATTCAAATTCCTTATTTTAACCGTTGCTTTTGTGGCCAAGAGAACAGGTAACACCGCATTTGATCACATCTAGCTCTATCTGCCTAGAGACTGCACAGCTACAGAAATTGGGGTTGGTACACAGAAACCTTGTTTTCAAAGGACTATAATTATTTTGTGCCAAGGCACAAAGGGAAGTATACAATGTAATCAAAATTATTTCAAAGTACCCCCTATTTAAATACTGAACTTTCTAATACTCTGGATGCTTAAGTATGATAGCCTCAGTGTTGCTTTAGGACAAAGACAATTTTATGGGGAGTTAAAGTATAAATTTCTTTCTAAGACAACAAACACATGATTTAAGAGAGAGAGCGCTAAGAGAGAGGGATCATAGGAGACTTTTCATTTGAAGATAATTTTAAGTAATATATTAATTTATGGATCTAGAATGCTCCTATTTTGAAATATAACCAACACATATTGAGTCCTTGCAATATGTCTAATACAAGGATTATATGGAGCTTTTGAATATATGGGAGTAATTTCTCTCTGTAGCCCTCTGGGGGTTGATATCGTTAGTATTATTCTCATCTTAAAGATGAAAAACACTGATACTTAAAGAAATTTGCTGAAGATTACACAGTTAGCTGGGAATTTAAGCTTCAACTCTAACATTTATTCTGTGACATACAGACAAATCATTGTTTAAAATGCCTGAATTTTAGAAGAATTCTCTAGCAATTTCCCATTAAATCGTTTTAGTGCACTCGATTTCTAACAACTTTAATAGTTTCTCTAGATTTCCATTCTTCTGAGTGTGTGTGTGTATGTGTGTGTGTTACAGAGTTTGAGGGGAATAAACTATTTTGTGAAACCAAATATTCAATATTCTTTTGTAAACATTTATTTAGTAGTCATCTACTCCTAATTTAACTATGGCAGCTATGTAAATGAAATACTTTCTAAATTCAAATATTATCTTTTTTTAAGTTATAAATATAAGACAACAAATGTAGCTCACCTCATGCTCTATTACAAAACTTTTTCAATGAATTTATTTACATCTCATTTTTCCAATATATATTGAATGCTGTCAAATTAATATTTATAAAGCCCTACTGTTAAAATTTTTCTTCTTAATAATTTTAGAGATATAAAAATTATATTCAGGGATGCCAGGATAGCTCAGCAGGTTGAGAGCTTGCCTTGCAACTGTGAGGTCCAGGGATCAAATCCAGGTCCCAACCCGTGCAAACCCATATACTGAACTGCAGCGCAACTGGTAACCTTCATGACTTAGTGATGAAAGTTCTCACCTCCCATGCTGGAGTTCATCAGTTTGATTCCTGCCCCTGGTGGCCCCAGATCCACCTGTATGAAATGAAACTATCACAGCTAATGATGTACGACTATGGAGACTGCTCTGGGCTCTCCTCACTTCTCTCTCTCTCTCTCTCTCTCTCTCTCTCTCTCTCTCTCTCTCTCTCTCTCTCTTTCTCTCACCTTCCTTCAAACAACAAAATAAATCTTAAAAAAATTATTTTCATGTGAGAGTTTCTAGCTTTCTTCCATTCCCTATCTACTAAGAAGGTTCTTGTTTTTTCTTATTTAGTTCATCTCCTTTATCCTCTAAGAAAGGAAGTTTTACCTTAGATTTTAGGAGATCATCTAACTAGGGTGATATGAGGGCAGACTGACAAATTTTGCCTCCACTATAATATTTTTGGCTACATTAGACATATTAGATATAACATGGTATCTCCCCTTCATCCTTCTTGACCATGCACACACAAAGGCTTACATTTTTCATCCAGTACACATCAAAATGGAAAAGCATTCAGACCCCCAAAAAACAGTTCAACCATTGCCTAAATTTTGGATTTTTTTTTGGCTGAGATGATTGATTCCTTATAACAGTATTTCATGGACTGGACTACCTTTTGTTATCAGGGTCATAATGATGAACCTCAGTTTCATCACCTGTAATGATCTTCTTTAAGAAATCCTCACTTTCTTTTTCAAAATGTTTCAGGAGTTCCTGAGAAATGTGAACTCTTTCCACTTTCATTTTATCAGAGAGCATGCATGGTACCCACCTGGCACAATCTTTGTAGAATCCAAAAACACTAATAGTGTTCCCACTCTCTGTTTAGAAATTCCTGATTTGGGGGAAGCAGAGGTGGCTCCATAGGTTAAGTGCCCACTTTGCAGCCCTGGGATTCAACGATCAAATTCCAACCCTAGTGCATGTGGACACATATGCTGTACTGTGGTGTGTTTCCCATGCAGAAGGCTCCCCAGTTTAGTTCTCACCTCCCCTTCCCCCTCAGCTCAGCCTCTGGCTCAAAAGGTTGTGCCTCCCATGAAGAAGGCCCCTGGCCTAGTTTTCCCACCCTGTGCAGTCCCCGGCCCACCTGTGTGAAACAAACCATGTTGAAAAAAACTGATGACATACAACTATGGAGACTGCTCTGGGCCCACATCCTTCTCTCTGTTCCTCTCTCTGTCTCTCTTTGTCTATGTCAAAAACAATAAAATAAATCTTTAAAAAAAAAATTCCTAATTTACCAGTGATTTCTTTTTGTTTGATGCGATGACTTCCTTGGATCAATTTTTCAACATGATCTTAATGAAGCTGATTGTTTGTAGTCATAGGTCTTCTTTGTGCTTTATCCTGAAATCTGCTTACTCCACTTCATCTTTGAACTGCCTTACTCAACATCTTACTATACTCATATCAACACACTGATCACCATAAACAGCTTGCATTCATCTGTGAATTTCAACTGGATAAACTTTTTCTGTTGTTAAGAATTCAATAATAGCACGCTGTTTCAAACTAATGTCTAAACACTTGCCCATTTTGATGTGCACTGGGTGAAAAATGTAAGTATCTGTGTGTGCAAGATCAAGAGTGATGGAGGAAAAATACCATGTGACTACACAGAACCAGTTATATCCAGCTTTGTCTAATAAACAGGGGTCTCCAAACTATGGCCCGTAGTTTGGAGACCCCTCATCTGGCCTGTGGAGACCTTTTTATCTGAATAAAATAATATTAAATAAATAATTAAAAACAACATCTATGCTTTGATTCTTTTTTATTTGGACCTCGAGTCGGTCCCCATACTGCTGTTTGATAGTTAATGCAGCTCACGGGCTGAAAAGTTTGGAGACTCCTGGACTCTAATATAACAAAAAATAGAGGAAGCCAGGATGGCTCAGCAAGTTAAGTGCTTTCTTTGCAGCCTTGGGGACCGAGGATCAAATCCCTGCCCTGACCCATGCAGACCCATATGCTGAACAGGGATGTGTTTCCCGTGTGTGAGGCCCCCAGTTTGGTTCTTGCCTCCCCCTCCCATCAGTTTGGCCCCTGGGGGTGTACCTTCCATATGGGAGGCCTCCAGCCCAGTTGCTGCCCTGCAAGGCCCCTGTCCACCTGTGTAGAAGGAAACCATTGTGGAAACTGATGATGTACAACTATGGAGACTGCTCCAGGCCCTCCCCCTTCTCTCTGTCTCTCTCTCTCTGTCCAAAACAATAAAATAAATCTAAAAAACAAACAAACAAAAATACTACCATGGGGGATGCTAGGATAGCTCAATAGGTTGAGCGCTTGCCTTGCAACCATGAGTTCCAGGGCCCTGGCCTGCGCAAACCCACACGCTGAACTTCAGTGCACAACCAGTAACCACCAAGATGGTAGTGAAGGTTCTTGCCTCCCATGAGGGTGGCTCCCAGTCAAGTTCCACCCCGTGCAGCACCACTTCCACCTGTATGGAATGAAACTATGTCAAAAACCTAATGATGTACAACTATGGGGAGTGCTCTGGGCCCTCCCCACTTCTCTCTCTCTCTCTCTCTTTCTCTCCTTCTCTCAAAAACAATAAAATGAGTCTTTAGAAAAAATACTACAGTGGAGGCAAAATATATCAGCCTGCCTGATAGCAGTTATTGCTATTGCTAGACCTTGTTATTTACTGTATAGATCAATAACACTATGACACATTGCTCAATAAATATTTTGTTCATTATATTTCGATGTCTTTGCATTACTTTGCAGTATAATTTATTTTATTTCAGGCATTTAGAAACAGTTTTCTGGGATAGCGTCCATAAGCTTCACCAGATGCCAACCAGTTCAGTGGCACAAAAAAGGTTACAAGTTCTACTGTAAAGAGAGTCAAGTTTTTTCTGGGAGTCTCAAGATTGCATAAAGCAGAATTGATGGACTGATGGAGGAGAATCAAAGAAATTGAGAGGGAGGAAGGAGAAAGGAAAGTAGGGGGAAAATGTCAAATGTTTAAGTAGGGTGGAGATAAGTTGAATGGTGACAAATAGTCAAACAATATGGGAGATAAATTGGAGACAGAAGGAAAGAGGATTTATAGAAGTGTTGGTTTCATTGCAAATGGGATTCTCCTTTAATTCTTTAGGAAAATACAAAAAAAATAGCAATCTTTTAATTTTTGTATTTATTTGTTTGTTTATTGTCTGAATTGCTTCTTGTTGAATATGACTTTATTCAGAACTGGACTCAGAGAGCACTAGGATTTACTTGGGTTATACCCTCAGTGGATTGCCAATGAAGTTCTTCATGAAAAAAAATTCAAATTCATGAGACTCACATAACAGGCCTGCAAACTGTGTCAGCCTTTCAAATTTATGTCCTTTCATTTTCAGCATCAGTCCTCTATTTGAGTCAAGCCATACTTTTTACTATCCCTTGACTATTTCCAGGCATATCTAATGAAAATATTTCTATTGTTTCTAGATATTTCTGCCTGAATGTTCTCCTTTCAGTCCTTTCCAAATCCTTCTCAGTAACCTAGGCCCAACTCTTCTTCTACTCCATAAAACCTTCTGCAGTGACTACAGACCATTACAGCAAACTTAATCTGGAAAGAACCAAATAGTAAATACTTCAGGCTTTGTGTGCCTAAATAAGTCTCTGTTGCAACTACTCCACTCTGCTCTTCTAGCACAAAAGAACCCATAGAAAATATATAAATGAATGAATGTGACCACATCTCTGTGAAATTTTGTTTAAAAAAATGGTGGTGGGCCAGAGTGGAGCCATGGGTGAGAGTTTGGGCCCTGCTCCAGATCATAACAATTTTTGAACTCTATTAAGAGCTATTTTCATAACCTCCCTTTTAGTTCTGGTTTGCAGTCTTATGCTGTTCGTTATATTTTCTACTATAAGCTTCCTCAAGGTTATATTAGGTAGTGTGGACCCTATTGTGAAAGAAAGAAATGAGTAAAGTATTGCATGTCCATGGGGTAGAATGTACTGGACCTACACTTGTTTTTGTAAAGACTTTTTGTCCCCTATGTCTGTCAATAATTCAGTTGCAATCACATGTAATTGCCAAGTTAGACAAACCAATCCTCAAACTTTCAAGAAATGGAGCTTTTCAAAACCACAGATTGTTGACTTGCCCTTCAGAGAACTAATAACTTTTTTGTAAAGTAAAATTTTTTCCTGTTCTTTATTTTTTATTTAAAAAATTTGTTAAAGTTAAATTATGTATTTCACTAATATGCTTTAGTCAATTTTACTGGCTTATTTATTATACTTGTGGTAAATACCATTATTCTTCAGAAACATGGCATTTAGAATGAAAAAGTGTAGATCTGAGACCCAGCTCCATATATTACTGTGTGACAATGAGTAAATTATTTAATATTTAAAATTTTTATTTTACTTTTCTATAATGAGAGGATAATACATGTATTCACTATCTTAAAATGGACAATGAATGTGAAGTTGCTTTGTAATCAGTAAAATAATATAAAGGTCATTTACTGTTGTTGATAATGCTCTCTTTGCATTGGAGATCCTTTCCTGCAGTGTAATTTTCTTTTTAAGTAACTGTTTCTAGAATAGAATTAAAAAGAGTGACAGCCACATTGGTTTGGTATTCTAAGACACTTAGTTCAGAGTCCATGTGAAAGGAACTTGTTGGAGGTAATTGAAAAAATCAAGGTCATATGGACACATTCAATAGCTTGGTGATTGCCTGAGGGAAGGGGAGGAGGAGGGAGGGAGAGAGGGAGGGGAGGTGGGAGAGGGCACCAGCATTATGGACACACTCAATAGTTTGGTGGTTACCTAGAGATGGGGGAGGAAGGGGGAGGGAGAGTTGTGGGAGGAGGGGGGAGTGGGCACCGTATATATGGTGGTGGAGGGAGAGCTGATTCTGAGTTGTGGGCACATAATGCAATGCATGGGTGATGTGATGTGGACTTGTACATCTGGAAACTATCTAATTGTTACCAACCAATGTCACCCCTTTAATTTTTTTATTTTTATTAATTTTTTGACAGAGAGAGAACCGACTGGGGGCACTCCCCAGTTTAGCATATGGTTCTGCACTGGCTGGGGCCAGGATTCGATCCTCGGTCCCCAGCACTGCAAAGTGAGCTCTTAACCCACTGAGCCATCCCGGCTTCCCCTCCATTAAATTGAACAAGAAAAAAAAAGAAAAAAACAATCAAGGTCAAATCAAGAATTCTCTTCCTGCCTCTCAAGATTTAAATGGACCCAAGAAAGAGTGAAAAATCTAAAGCAAAGATTATGATAGTACCTAAGTGGGTCTAGATTGGATGAACTATTTAGAAAACACAATGCTAGAAATACAGAAAGGACATACTTACAGTGTCGGATAGAGAATTTGAATCAGTTCAGAAGAATCATTCTGAGAGCAATCAGAAAGACTGAAAACAGGATTCATCTCTGGTAGGGAAAAAAAGATGAGGGGCCAGCCACAGCTGAAAAAGATGAATCATGAAGCTGGGCTTTTTTGCACTTGATTTTAGCCAAAAGGCCAAGGAAGGCAATCTTGGGTAGGCGCGACCTGGTCAGAAGTTGTCAGGGATAGGAGCCGTCTTCTGGACGCTCCCACATTTTCACAGAGATGGTGTGAAACAATGGAGTGTAGAGCTCTGAAAAAGGCAACTTTGTTGACTCTTAGATTTGTTCCTTTATTGAACGTGTGATGTCAATTTTCTCTAAACTTCATAATCTTTGTCTGCAGCATATTGTGAGGAAAGTACCCAGTGGAGGGCCCAGCATATAAGTAGCATTAAATAAATATTAGTTCCCCTTAAGACAGTCTGTGTATAGATTTGAGAGTAAAATATTTTTTCTAATCAGCTTTCTAGTTTCATTACATTTCCTCAGATTTTGCAAGTTATGTCACGTTTCAGCAGAGTTCAGGGGGTTAACTGAATGTTATGGGTAGCTGGGAAGAATTAAAATAAGAACATTTGTAATAGATTTTAAAAAGCTCTTATTTCTTGATTATTTTTAATTGAAGTTTGAACAAGTCTGAGTTCTTATTTTTAGACATGTATACTTATTGGAAAATGTGTTAATTTATGCATCTCAACTGCAGTACATCAAATTTTCGTCAAATGTTTCACATAATGGGCTTTGCTGTGGTAGCCATTTTCTGGATTCAGTATACTCATAAATTGAAAATTTGAAAGCAGCATGTGAGTATTTCTATTACACAACAATTTTCCATCTGTTAATTTAGGATTATATACAGATTTATTTTCTATTTTTCCTTTTAGTTCCATAAACAGTTATTATAATATATTTGTTAAGATTAGCTTCTATATCCATTTTCTGCAGGTTTTAAAGTTCATTTCTTTTTTTTTTTTTTTGTGGCATTATTTTACAGCTATGAACTTAATTATTAACTTAAAAATTATTAGATGGTTTTCTAAAAGGCATCTGTGTGTGATATTTTCGTGCTTTGAAGTAGACATGTTGTTTAGCATATAACAACATATATAAGTAGAAATGTTATATCAACATATTAATATAATATGTTAATGGTCACTATGTCTGAAGGAGACAGAGTTATTTCAGTTGAAAACAATAACTCTTGCTACTTTAAACAGAATGAGAGTTACTAGTGAATATTACACAGCTCAAAGATTCATCAAAAGATCTGGAGAGAGAGGCTTTAAGCTTTCAGGAACAATGCAACATCACTTCTAACTGGCCCATAATGACTGCCCCTGGCACCACCAACTTCAAAACAATGCCAAAACTCCAAGAAAATTGATGCCTGGCTTCCTCTTTTCAGTAGCTCACTCCCAAATCAGAATCTCAGCAGGAGCATCTCTGATTGATGAAATTTAAGGCACATGTCTGCACCCTAACTGTAAAAGAACCTGGAAAATACTTCTCTTTTCTTCTTAAAAATTTAACTTAAGAGGTTAGAATCCAAAATATAGAAACCTATAAAAATGTAGAGAGCTATGAAAAGTTTTAAAGGAGCCCCAAATGACATCAGTCCACTGTAATCTACTTACTCTTCTAAATAATAGTGGGGGGCATTGTTTAAAGCTTATCTGAAAACAAAAAAAAGCCAAAAAAAACCCTCCTATTTACATAGTTGCATTTCCACCTTTAGGACTAATAGAAGCACTCTTTACATTAATATGTCCACAATTGATTTCTCATTCTTGCCACTCCCCCTTTATCCACTGTTCCTTGTCATTTTTCCTTATCTCAGAAAGGCATTGTTATTCACTCAGAGTTATCCTTGCTATCTTTTTCTCTTTTTTCACTCTTCCCTGTCTAATCACAAAGTCTTATGGTTTCCAATTTTGAAAGACGTAATGTGTTTCCCTGAAAGTAAGACACCCCCCCAAAATAAGACCTCCCCGATAATAAGGCTTCCCCCGAACATAAGGCCTCCCTGATAATAAGGCCCCCCAAAGCTACCGTAACTCTGGACTCTAGACTCTGGACCATAGCGGCGGGCACTGCCGTGCAGCTCACTGTCAGCCGCAGTGCACCCTGAGCAGACAGGAAGTGCGAGGTCTCTTTTAATCAGATGATGATGACATGACTGTCATTGAATAAATGAGTAAATGTACCATAGATTGTTGTACATGGAAATAATGGTAGTAACAAGAAATTCTTGATACTGTAGGATTCACAGTTTGTCTGGTTATGCTGGTTTGTGATGACAACTACTACCATACCATATACAGGTAATAAATTTCCTTTTTTTGGTTCAACAATAAATGTGTACCGTATTCTTCTTCATGAAAAAATAAGACCTCCCCTGAAAATAAGACCTAGCGCATCTTTGAGAGCAAAAATTAACATAAGACACTGTCTTATTTTTGGGGAAACGGTATCATCTGTATCCACTTCTGTCCATGTGCATTGTCACAACCCTATCCAAAGTCAACATCACCTCTTTCATGGATTACTACTGTAGTTTCTAAATCAACTCCCTGCTTTCCCTCATGTTATTTGTTAAGATTACCCTTCTCGGGGAAGCTGGGATGGCTCAGTGGGTTAAGTGCTCGCTTTGCAGCCCCAGAGATTGAGGACCAAATCCTGGCTCAGCCCCTGTGGACCCATATGCTGAACTGGGGTGTGGCCCCAGGTTCTCGCCAGGGCAAGCTTTCCATGTGGGAAGCCCCTGATTTGGCCCCCAGCTCATGGGGGGCAGCATGCCTTCCATGTGGGAGGCCCTCACCTGGTTCCTGCCCTGCATGGGGGAGGGGGGCCACCCCCATCCACCTGTGTAGACTGAAACTGTCTAAAACTGATGATGTACAACTATAGAGACTGCTCTCAGCCCTTCCCTTTCTCTCTGTCTCTCTCTTTTTGTCTCTCTCTGTCAAAAACAATAAATCTTTAAAAAAAACAATCACCCTTCTATATACTTACATGACACCCATATTTTTCTTCATAAAGAACTTTTCCAATTATGTTTTTCTACATATGTAACTTCATAATTATTTTTGTAAGTTCTAAAATGTCTGTCTTTCTTGCTGGATGGTATTATTCTTGAAAACAGGGACTGTGATTGTTCATTATAGGTTCCATATATATAAACCAGACAAAAATTGTGGTTTTAAAATGTATGAATGGAGTTAACATTATATATTGACTTAAAGATTACATTCATTTTACAAGGGCTTCTACCCATGGCTTGGAAAGTCCTTAAGAATCAATACCCAGTACTGGATCTTTTAAGGAAATGACACTATTTTTAATATAAACATCTATTCTCAAGGAAGCAACTCGGTATAAAAAACAGATTTATTCTACTAGCACATGGCTTTTGTTAATGAATACGCCTCCATTAGTACTTAAACTAATTACCTACCATGAAAGTTTTATTCTTTTTGTTTTCTTTTTTTTTATATATATATTGAGTATCTACTATGTACTAGGTAGGCAGTGTGTCCAAAGCTTAGGATGCAAAGCTGATTTGGACAT
This sequence comes from Craseonycteris thonglongyai, assembly GCA_004027555.1. Classification (NCBI taxonomy): domain Eukaryota; kingdom Metazoa; phylum Chordata; class Mammalia; order Chiroptera; family Craseonycteridae; genus Craseonycteris; species Craseonycteris thonglongyai. Next base: position 21,752 of record PVKE010014904.1, read on the forward strand.
CTCAAGTTGCTTATAATATAGTGGAAGAAACAGCTCAACAGCCTCTTTATAGTATTATCTAATAAATAATCTATTTCTAATGGAGTGTAAGTAAAAGACTTGATAGTGGAATGATTTATTTTGCTGATAGAATATAGACCAGGCAATGCTCAGCTTGAAGAATAATGACAAATCAAGAAAAATGTTAAAGAAAGGTATTTCAGACAGAAATAGTAGCAGTAAAATATGAGTAGTTGAGTGAGTGAAGATGGTCAATGACTGGCAACTAAAAAAAAAAAAAAAAAAAAAAACCACACAAATATTTCTAAACCCAGAAAAAGGAGAATGGCTTGACCAATCTAAGGGCTGTCCTAAAGAGACTGTTCTTCACCCACTGACAATGGTGCTTTAGGTCGCTTTTTTCAGTAGCGTTAAAAATTTTGTTCTTTGTTCCTCCTTGCTAACCCCACTCCCTCTGTAATAGTCTACAAAAAATTTTTTAACATGGTTGTTAAAGAGAAGATGTCAACTGCAGTCATTAAACATAAGTTTAGTAATATCACTCCCCACCACCCCCACTCTCCTTAGGAACAAACATTGTGAATCTTATTTCTTTTTTATTCTTTTTGGTTTTTTTTAAAGATTTATTTTATTGTCTTTGACAGAGACAGGGAGAGACAGAGAGACAGAGAGAAGTGGGAGGGCTCAGAGCAGCCTCCACAGCCACACATCACCAGTATTCAACATGGTTTTATTCCACACAGGTGGGCCAGAGCCACGCAGGGTGGGGACTGGGCCAGGGTTCTTCTCCATGGGAGGCACGCCAGGATGAGAACTTAACTGGGGACCACACCACAGTTCAGCGCATGGATCCACACAGGCCAGGCCTGGGACCCGATCCTGGGTCCCCAGAGCTGCAAAGCGAGCACCCAACCCACTGAGTCATCCCGGCCTCCCCGGGAGCATCCAGTTCACATAAAGTGAGTCTCATTTCTATCAAGGCCAGAACAATATGGACTCAAGTCTTAATCTTGTCTTCTTTTTTACTCAAACCAATCACTAGCCATTATCCACAGAAGAGACACTGAATGTGGAGTCAGAGGAACTCAAGCAGAAATCCTGGCTTGGCTACTTCTGACTTTAGGACTGTAAGTTGTCCTCCCCTAGATGATTTGCTCACCTGGAAAATGAAGATAGAAGCATTTCCATACAAAGTTGGCATCGTGATCATAGGAAGCAGCATAAAGAATATACATGTAGCAGGTATTAATTCATGTTTCTTATTTTCATATTTCCCCTTACGGTTATAGCAACTCCTTTGTAATCTAAGTAATGTGTATAATAAACTACCATATCCTAAAGCTATTGCTGGTACCCACTAGATTAAAACAATTTCAGTGGTCCTTTAATAATTACCATAATTTCAGTACTCTTTCAGTCAACCTGACCTCTGAATTCCAAGGTGCTGTGGAGAAGGCCCCATAACCACAGCCTTGGGTCTCTGAAAACACCTGATTTTTCAATCAGCAACATGAACTATAAGTATAGAAATGGAGTCAACTTCATATTTCTTCACCTGGACACAAATCTGTGGTTTATGTGAACTGGATGCTCAGTTTCTGTCAATAACTGACATTTATATGTACATCTTCTTTACCCCTTCTCTAACCCTAAGTAAATACCTTATGTTGTAGCTGTGAACTGCTGTTAATATAGTGAATGCATCAACCCAACCCAATACACACACACACACACACACACACACACACACACACACACACACACACGGCAAGAAAAATTGTTTACCTTCATCAGTAAACTTAGGCAAGCTAATTCTTCTTTTATTTCCCCACTTTCTTTTCACTCTCCCTCTCCCCCAGGTCCTCCTTTTGCATTTATGAGGAATGAAAGCAAGATCCTGCCTATTTCTTTTGAGTTTATTATTCTGACTGCTAGGCACCTGCTTCCCGCTGCTCCTTTTGTGTAGCAAGCATTAAGCCTTTCTTCCATTTGCTTTAAGATGCTTTAAGAGTCATGTCAGTAGGATATAATTAAAAAAGACAGGAACAGCAGGGGAAATGCCATACAATTACTAGGAGACAGAGGGTAAAAACAAGGTTGAGACAAACTAGTTTACAGCAAAAGGAATTTTGATTACCACCATAGTTATTATTGGTATTTAACTTTTATTAAGCAGCAACATCGAGTTACACACTGTACAGTACACAGAATGAGACCCCTTTCTTGCCAGGAAGTAATATTTAAAGAGCTGTGAAACTCTTCCAAAGCTGCTAGTCTTAGATGACATTCTCCTGTGAGAAGTGTTGGCAGCTTCTAACCCTATGCAGAGCTTGGCATTTTTATAGGGGAAATCAATGAGATAATGAAGTCAAAAACAGGAATTGCTCATAGTGAACACTCAATACAAATTAGTTACCCAGAGGAGGAAGGTAGGCTTAATAATTCATGATAGCATTAGGTACCCAAGTGAAGCTGCTGGCCTCCTTGAGATTGTTGCTTTTCCATAGATGAAGCAGAATTTTTCAAATCATGCCTTACTTTCATAAAGTTTCTAAAAGACACTGGTTTTGTTTTCGTTGAGAAAATGTTGAGGCATTTTTCTTTTCTTTTCTTTTTTTTTTTTAGGTTTATTTTATTGTTTTGACAGAGAGACAGAGACAGAGAGAGAAGCAGGAGGGCTCAAAGCAGTCTCCATAGCTGTACATCATTAGTTTTTGACATTAGTTTCATTCCACACAGGTGGGTGCGGGGCTGCACAGGGCAGGAACCGGGGCGGGAACCTCCCACATGGGAAGCACATCCCAGTTTAGCATATGAGTCCACACAGGCCTGGGCCGGGACTTGATCCTTGGATCCCAGGGCTGCAAGGCAAGCACTCAACCCACTGAGCCATCCCAGCATACACTGAAGTATTTTTCAAAGCATCAAATAATATTATCAAATGCAAATATTTAACCCGGGGTATGCCCGATAATATCAGAAGTCCCTTGACTTGGCAACTTTTATCTTTTTTATCTCTGTCGATCTACCTGGGAGACTACCTGTTAAATAATAGGTGCTGATATAATAAGTTAAGATATAAATAAGTAAAAACAAAACAAAAAGTAAATAATTGAATTAAGAAAAAACTTGGATTCTTAATTTCCACACAGAAATCTATTTAGGAGAAAAAGGCTCTCAGTCAGCTCTATCAAGCTGTGACAGTGTCATAAAATGTAACTGATACGTGCATGTGGCTGTGAAATGACATGTGAGAGCCAAGAAATTGTCTTTTTATTATGCTCACTATTAGCCAAACGCTTGTTTAAGTCTAGTTACTTCATATTTATCTGGTGACTTTCAGGCATGAACTGATTTTTATAAGTGCATTTTCAGACAAATAAAACTTATGCTCAGCCCTGAAACCATCTTGGATGGATATCTTTCCAAAATGTGTATGCCTTTCCCGTCTTTCCGAAGCAGAGCATATTCTGTTTAGTTTTGATCTGCACATCCTTGGGATAATGTTGGAAAATCTGAGTAGGTTTAGAAAATAACTTTCCACAAGCTTCACAGCCCAGGACACAAATCCTGAGCCTGTGGCCTTCCCAGCATGCAACTCTGAGGCTTACTAGAATTCAAGATTTCAATCTGGTTTTGCAGAGGATTTTGAAGGATGTTTGTCTACGTAGGCAGATGGAATGGATTTTACCTGATAGATGTGTTTCTAAAAAACTTTATGTCTATGTTTTCAATAATTTGGCCTCTGTTTGTGTTCTTGTTCTGGGGTCTCTATGAGATTAGATTGGCTTTTACTGAGGTTCTCAACATGAGCCATCCTCAAGAGAAAAAACAAAAAAGACTGTCACCATCTAGCCCTGTCATTTCAAGTAATCTCTTTTCTCTTCACATCTTCTAATGAACCAAAAGTGACTGAAAACAAAACAAAACTGTAGATTAATCTAGCATAAACCATCCTTACCCTGGACATATTTGAACTTATTTGAAACTCTTGAATTCTACCAATTCTTTCATTCTACAGAGTATATGAATATTCTGTTGGATACAATCACAATACCTTTGGACAAAAATCATTAGGAGGGGATGCTGGGATAGCTCAGGGGTTGAGTGCTTGCATCGTACTCCTGAGGTCTGGGGCTCGATTCTTGGCCCTGGCTGGTGCAAACCCCATTTGCTAAACTGCAGCACAACTGGTAGCTGCTGAGATGGTTCAGTGGTGAAGGTTCTTACCTCCCATGTGGGAGACCCCCAGTTTGGTTACCATATCACTTGGTCCCATATCTACCTGTGTGCAATGAAATCATGTCACAACTAATGGTATACAACTATGGAGACTGTTCTGGGCCCTCCCTCTTCTCTCTCGTTCCTTCTCTCAAAACAATAAAATAAATCTTTAAAAAGAAATCATATGAAAGGCAAGCCTTGGGAAAAAATATTAGAGAGAAATCCTTACTATTATAAAATATAAAGATTTCTCTGAGAATATTTGCCAGGTTTTTTCTTTTCTTCTTTTTTTTGAGGATAAACTTGGATATCTATACTGCTATGCACTTAAAAACAAGCTAAAATGACTACTGGTAGCTGTTTTCTCTGCTTATGCATAAAAAATGAAGAGGTAGCTCTGATATTCTCAGCTAATTATGGAGCTAGACCGAATGCCTATACTGGCATTTATGACATGATTTACCCTGTTTGCCTCCTCTCTGCTCTCTCCACACTCACAGGAGAAGCACAAGTCAAATATAATTCTAGACATCACCTAGTACCATATTTCTTCCACCTGATGGCTTGCCTTAATGATATTGCCTCTTTAAACTTTCCTCAAAACTCAGACTCAGACTAAGCAACCCACTACTGCAGTCAGAAGCTCCTGCTGAGACAATTTTCTCCCAATGGAGGCCTGACTCCTCAATTACTTCTCTGAAGCTGGGTCATATTCTGAGGCTCCTCTTTTGCAAATTGGAAACTTGCAAAAAAACCCCACAAAAAAACAAATGCTATCCCCAACTTACTTCCTTTACTTTTCAATGACACTCTTGAATTATTATTCAGCAATGATGCCATTTGAAGGAATAAAATACATACTGCTTTAAATACAGTTTAGTGGAGGTTAAACCTTTTCTAATGAGTTGTAAACACTTAGAAAGAGAATTGGAAGAACAATCTTCACATAAAATGAAAATGTGTGAAAAGGACTTTTACTGCATTAGTTTTCACTGCTGCAGTGTTTTGAATATTTGCCAAACTGTGAATAATTGGTGTGGCTTAAAAGCCAAATAAGTTCATTTCGTTATATGTGAGAAATAAATTTATTATGCTGGCTAATTTTGTCTTACGTTCTTAAGTAAAGTAAATATTGCCCAACTGATTGAAGTATTGCCGTGATCTATCATGAAGTGGTCCTACCCTCACAAGATCATAGATTATGCTTAACTTTTTGATACGTAATTAATTAATAGTTGTGACAAGCTTAATCAGCAGCCTACGTTAAAGCAGAGAAAGTATAAATGGTGGACATGAAAAAAAAAGTCAATTTAAGAACGAAGCTGTATTTGATATGAGTAGGACATGCACAGACCTTTTGTTCCCCTTGCTTTGACAAATGTGGAAGTAACTTTGATTCTTGACCAGCAGCTATAATTATTTCCAAGGTTGTTTAGAAGTCCCAAAGGCTGCTGGTGGCTCTGTCCCATTGCTGCATTGTGCTCACTTATGAATTGTTCAGTCTTTCTTCAGTGAACTACTAGACTGAGGACTCCTGCAGGGCAGCTGTAAGGCCTACTTGCCTGTGGGTGGTTCTCAATAAAGCCCATTAAACGTAGTAAAATAACCCTTAGCACTCCTGTGGCACTTGGGTCCTTGATCTGAGTATGCACAATTTTGCTTTGCTTGGCCATGGGTTTTCATTCCGTCATGAAAAGAACTTTGAGGTGAGGAATTCTGTGTCAGGGTCAGCCATATAATGTTAATCAAGAAACATCAAAAGGCAAGAATGACCTCACATTTTTTTTCCCTCAGCTAACTCTATGGTTGAAAATACATTTTAGGAAAACATAAAGCAAATGTGGTACAAGAATGGAACTTGAAAGACAAGAAAAAGGATTGTGTCATTATCAGAATTAACTCACTTCGATTTAGAGGCTGATGTGGAATTTGATCATTCGTGCCATGTATTGGATATGAGAGAGTGTTGGAGTCAAGCAGACCTTTGTTTGAACCCTGGCTCTGCTAACTGCTGGCTGGTTGAAGTTGGGCGAGTTACTTAACATCTCTGTACCTTAGTATCTTCAGTATGCACAGTAAAATGTACATAATACAAGCCAGGTAGATTTGTCGTCAGAATTAAATGAAACAAGGTCCAGCACTTAGAAGAGACTAGATGCTCAGCAAACTGATGTTACTATTTTTTCATTAATGTTAACAATAGTGACATAGTTAAGAAAATAAACCCCCACCAAAATTTGAATAAATCTCTCTCCCTAAACATGATAAGGCTGTTTAAATTGATGCAGAACAAAGCATATCTATTATATCTCAAATGGGAATATCATGTTTCAGAGCTTAGACCATTACAGGTAACCATGAAAGGGCAATCCATTTGGGAACTTAGGTTAGCCAAAAAGTAATTTCTGTGAATATTTTAATCTTTCATGTTTTTAATCATCATTGTAGACCAGTAGCTTCTTGGAAATTTGTTTTAACGGATATGTTTTTGCTTAAACTGGCAATCTGAGGCAGTTTCAGTGAACAATAAAATTTTAGAAATCATGAAAATAATAAAATATAGATAGACTGGATCTCCAATGAGTAAACTTTAATAATAATCAAAACAATGATCTGCAAACTGAGCTTGAAATCCTGTCAGAGATCAGAGGACATGAGTGATGGTTCTTATTTTATTTTATTTTATTTTATTTTCTGACTCAGCCAAAAGCATTATTTGTGGTCCTCACAAGTGTGAGTGGGCCGAGTGACCCTTACTGGCCCTGAATTTGATAGTGTCTTATACACTCATCTTTTCATTCTCTAGTGCTTACATATCTTCCATGTCTTTTCCCCTTCGACCCATGAATAGTCTCTATGTTTTCTTTCTGCTCTGTCTTCAACTTTTCGCCTTCATTATCATCTAGGAAAGCCCATGTCACTGTATTGTAAGCAAATCCTTGAAGGTGGGGGTTTGAGATTTGTGATTGCATAGTAATAACTCATTTCATCTAACAAGAGTCTATTGAATTGAAATCATTGAATAGAACAAAAAATATTACCTAATATTCATATCCCACCCCTCCACAGTATTATTTATCTGTGGTAGATCAATGTCTTGTAAATAAAGAGAACATTGGATGATATGATGAAAGCTATCTTGCCGATACCATCTCAAGAAATTGATGGTTAAAAGGAGGGCATAGAAAAATGTAAGTATTACTTTAATAAATCACAACATATCTACCTGACATTTCTTTTCACATAACATGTTCATAAAAAGGAAATCTGGGATGGTTCGGTGGGTTAAACTCTTGCTTTGTAGCCCGGGGGACCAAGGATCGGATCCCAGCCCCGGCCTGTGTGGACCCATATGCTGAACTGGGGTATGCTTCCCATGCAGGAGGCCCCCAGTTCGGTTCTCACCGGGACAAGCTTCCTATATGGGAGTGCCCCTGGTTTTCCCCCGATTGAGGGGTCATGCTTCCCATGGTGGAAGTCCTCCCGGCTCTGTTCCAGTCCTGCATGGCCCTTTACCCCCACCCCCACCTGTGTGGAATGAAACCATGTGGAAAACTGATGACTTACAACTATGAAGACTGCTCTGAACCCTGCCTCTTCTCTCTGTATCTCTCTCTGTCTCTGTCAAAAACAATAAAATAAATCTTAAAAAATTATATACATATACATATGTATACATATATTTCCAGAAAAAGCAAAACTGTAGGACATTGTCACACCTCTGGATTCTTTTCTAATCTTGCAGAATACTTGTCTTCTTTTTAATTTTGGTTGATTGTTAGAAAAATTAGCACAAGAAGCACAAATCTGCTAAATTTTGTCCCTGCGATCACACAAAACAAGGCAGGACCTGTTAGAAGTAGAGCTGAGGGCTCTTGATGTTTAGTTTCATGCACTAATTATTAAGCAATACCCTCTCGAGTCACAGTACAAAAGGCAAATCTGGTGTCACTAGGCAAACCGCATGTTTATCAGGAGAAAATGTGCAGCACAGTTTTTCGCCTTTCCCTGTGAGGCAGTACAGTACTTAAGAGTGTGATTTTGGAACAAAAAGGAGTCAGAATGCCATGAAACTGTTGCAGCTACACCAGATTGGAATCCTGGAGGTTGCAGAGAGGAAAATGTGATGGCTAAATGAGACTCTTAACCAGAACAAACCGAAATTTAACCGCCCACTATGGCACATTCTATGGAAACAAGAATCCATATGAACATGCAAATAATAAAAAAAGTATATATTGTTATGATTGATTTTACAGTGCTGTCATCTCTTTGCCATTTCACTCACCCTTTTTAGTTAAAATCAAATTATATGTGGCAGAGAGGCTGTGAGAAGCAAGTGGATTACAGGATATATTGACAACAATGCCCCAGTTAGAGTCTGGAGGTTTGTTAGAACAGGGAACACCCTCAGGTTTACTTTGAGCTATTAATTAGCCAACTGGTCATTAACTGCTGCTAACAATTAATTCAGAAGGAATTATTTCTTAAATAGCAGGAGGTATTTAAGAGGAAAATAAATTAAAACTAAAAGCTGCTAGATCCTGAGGAAAAATAGGAGTTCTTGAAATATAGAGAATAGCTGCAAGGGCTCTGTAATTATCAAGTGATAAACAATCATAGAGAGTCACATTTCTTTATTTTATTTTATATTTCCAGAAATAGTGACAGTGTTTTATAATCAAAGATCCCACTGTGTTTGCTAATTGAATGATCCCAAATGAATGATGTTATCAAAAGCGTAATTGAAGTAGTAAATTGTCATTTTAGTGGGTTACAAAAACATTTACATTGATCACAAATATACAGTCTTGGCAATGTGATAGTTTAGTTTACAAACAAATTTTTAAAATAAAACAAAACAACAGTAGCGTATGTACTGTCCATGAGCTGAATCAGATGGCGTGGTTAATGCATAACTTCAGGAACATCATTTTTACCCTTTGTCTGTCCTTGGGCTGGTTTATTTTCAACACAGTAGCTTTGCCTGATGACTTTCCTTTTTCTATTATCTTGAGAATGGGGCTTACAGGGGTTACTTGATCTGATATAAAGCAGTAATGAGAAAACTAGTAGTAACAAAAGAAACTAAAGAAAAATCTGTGGCTTTTGAATAAATTATTTAACATTTTACTCATGTCAGCTTTAAGAATTACTATAACCAATAATTTCAATAATATTTTTTAGCCAATACCAAATTTACCTGCACTAGATTGAAATCCAGTTTATTTAGCATTTATTATATATGAGGAACCAAGACAGTATTTCTCCCTGTCTGAATTGCTAATCCACTAAGATCTTATGGGCAATTTTAACCTGAGGGGCAAATGCCAGAGTTTATTAAATTTTAGCATTCTTATTTTGTCCAATCATTCTGTAATAAAAATATATCTCCTGAAATTTAGTTGTAATAGACCTTTTCGTGAATACTTTTTATGTTTTTAAGGTTACATGTGGTGATTGCATCTGACGGTATTCTGCTTCTTTAGTAGCATTTTGGAAATTGTATGTGTGGCGGGGAGGATTTCTGTCTATTATAGCATGGGGAATGGTGTTCGTACTGACATACAGCAGACAAGGATCTAGAAATATACATATAAATATAAGAGTTTGTTTTTTAAAAAATATTTTAATACATAGTAGATTTTCCAGGAATGCAAACACCATGAAAAGCAAGAAGAGACTGTACTTTGTTTTGCTTGGAAGTTTACCGAGAGTAATTTCAAATCACTTTGCTTATAACATTGCTCTTTTGCAGTATTGGAACTGCTAATACGTATATACCTTTTTGAGTTTACATTTGTAGATCTCACAGTCAAATACATGCAGGCAGTTTTTGCTTTGCGTGGCTCTGTCTGAATTGAAACTTGTGCATATTGGAGGTATGTTCTTGTTTTGCCCAACTCTGAAATGCACAGTTTTAGTTAACATAGTCATGTGAAAAGCAAGGACTACCTGCTATAAAAGAAATTTGAAAATTTGAAATTCTTTTTTTTTAACAGGGGTGAAAGAATAGTTTATTGATAGAGAAAACAGTAAAGGTACACCCCCAAGAAGTGGAAGCGGGCCTTGAACAAGAACAACTGTCTCAAAAGGATGAAAATTTGAAATTTTCTTAATAGCCTGACTTACCGTTAGTAATGTGGGGACAGACAAAATACAAGACTATCACTACATTTCATTAATCAAGTCCTTTAAAAATTTTTTTTGGCTATAACATATTCTTTAAACATGGAAGTCAAATGTTAAACATGAAAGTTACAATAAAATTATCTATCATCTATGTACCGTTTCTTTATTAATAGAATGTTTTTTTATGTGATTATGATCTCTTATACTACTTTTTCTTTTCACCACTTCACAATCAGTTCTCTACTGCTTATTGAAAGATGTAACTTCCATGGTTGTCATGGTTAATATTATGTGTCAACTTAGAGAGTGATTTTTGAATGACAGCCACATTTAAATTGGTGAACTTGTATTGCTCATCATAAGGTGGGTGGGCCTCATCTAATCAGTTGAAGGTCTAACTAGAAAAAAAAAAAACAACAGCCTCCCTAAACAAGAGAGAATTATTAGAAAGACTGTCTTTATACTTCACCTGTACTATCTACTCCTTTAGATATCCAGCTTGCCAGCTCAAAGTGCAGCTTTGGACTTTCCAGATTCCATAATCACATGAGCCAATCCTTATAATTTTCATCATTCATTTTCTCTCTCTCTCTTTCTCAATAATAATCAGCCCCTAAATCTTAGTGACTTTTAGTGACAGGATTATTTCCTGTTTACATTTCATGACAATTATGGATCAGCTTGGTGCCCTATTTTGTCTTCATTCTGAGACCTAAAGTGAGAGAGTAGCATTGCTGTAGGATATGCTGGTGTTGCAGTAGAGAAAAAAAAAAAAAAAAAAATCAATAGTGGATCAAATGATGCCTCATAAACTTTTTTCTGAAAGTGTTTCATGTTAGTTCCACTCACATTTCATTGGCCAAAACAATCATGTGGTCAAACCTGAAATATAATCTTACTATTCATGAAGGCTCAGTAAACATTTTTGAATAATCATACAATTTACCATACATAGCACATAAGTATTATTTTTATTTTCACTATTTTATCATTTTAACTGCGAATATATATGGAACTTGTATTTTACAAGCACATACTGAATGATTACATATGTTAGGCATTGTTTTAATTATTTCATATCTTCTTTAACGTAACTATCAAAACAGCCATAAGAGATAGCCAGATGAAGTCAGAGCAGCAGCCAGCAGCTGAGCTGGTTGGAAGCTGTGGGACTGTGGTGAAAGGTTTAGATTTCTTTATTGGGAAGCCCAGCCCAGCTCTCTTCCCCAAGCCTTTAAGGCAGGGATTCCCAACCCTGTGCCTGCGGGCGCCATGGCTCCCGTGGCCCGATTTGTGTGCGCCCGCCATTATTTGACTGCATCAGAAGTTCTTCATAAACACTAAGTAAAACTATAATTTATTTTTATACATTTGTTAGAATTTTAAAATATTGTTTGAGTATCTACACAGGTTTATTATATTCGTTGGTATGTTTGCGATATCGTATGTATAAGTGTTTCCCTAGCTGTCGCCTTTGTACACGTCGCGTCTTGTGTAGCCGCTGCGCTCTTTAAACTCTCCTCCCCCCAACCGGGAGACGCCAAGTTGCCATTTGGATGGCGGTTGCCGGACTGATCGGGTCGTGACGGTTAGCTAGGATCACAGTGTTTTCATATATTCGATTTTAAATGAACTAAAAGCGAGGTAGGTAACCTATTATTATGGTGGCAATTTGATATGATATTGTAGTTCTATAACTATTTTTATTTTTATTTTTTTAGTTCTAAAATGAGTGGACCAAATAAGAGAAAACATACCTATAATTTTAACACAGACTGGGAGGAATCATATTGTTTCATTAATTTAAAAGGTAAATGCGTTTGCCTATTGTGTGGCAGTAGTATTGCAGTGCCGAAAAAAACATAATGTTGAACATCACTTTCAGACAAGTCATAGCACTTTTGATACAAATTATCTACTTAAATCTGAAGTAAGGAAGAAAAACATAAATCAACTATGTTGTGCCGAATGAGATCACCCGCGAGACAGACAGCCATGACACAAAGAATTTGGTGGAATCAGACCCTCTTCTGCCAATTGGTGAGGGAAATTTTTATTAGCAGATTCGAATCTGGGCTGCCACCCCGGTTTCATCCGGGAGCAACAAGCCCTGACTTACACCAAGTTTGCCTTTTTATACATAATTTAAAACAG
>PVKE010014905.1:0-34254 GCA_004027555.1 Craseonycteris thonglongyai
TGAATACCCTCTGTGAGGCTAGGTGCTATTTGTCTTTTACTCTTTGTTGTAATCACTGAAACTGTCATGATCCTTAACTCACTATTATGAAGTGAATGCACGAATAACTAGGTGTAGTCATTCTGCTCCTATATAATGGAGATGCAGAGAATTTAAGGAAGCCTAGCCACTCTAAGACCAGTGAGTGCCTCAATTGTATAGCATGTGATGGGAAACAACTTTCCAATCTACAGGTAACTAAATCTCTGGGTTAACAGAACATACAAATCTGCCCTGTTCTTGCCTTATTTTCTGTCTTGAGCCAGTCATTCAATTTGCTTTGACTTCATAGTTTTTCACCCTCTAATCTTTCAACCATTCAGAGGGATCAATTTTTATGCTATGGCAGACTGTGGATCTGAAGACAATTCAACTTACTTCTAATCCAGACTTGGGGGAACTTTTAATATAAATTATTAAACATATATAACATACTTTCGTACTTTTAAGAAAAGCATCATAAAACCTCAATTGTGCTTAAAGAACACAGGAACAGTGCAGATACATATCTGGGAGTAATATGGCTGCAAACCTGTCTTCCTTTGTGGGGAAAAATAACTTGTTCCTTGAGTGGTCTTGAAGCACCCTCTAGAGTTGTTATGATACTTAGGCTGCTGACAACCTAGTCACCCCTTAGGTTTGAGCAATGGTCATTGAAAACACAGCTATTAAAAAATAGGGGGACCTGTTAACTTTCCATTTGAGGATGAAGAAGGGGCTCTTATAACATTTTTTTTTTTCTAGGAGTGTAGAATACAAACATGCTATATGTCACATTTTTACATAAAATAAAGAATATGATTTCTTATAGGTTCTTTCTAATTTGTCATATAGTTTTGATTGAATTCTAGTTGAATAACATCAATTTGAAGTAAAATTAAAGAGGAAATAGATAATTTGATTCTGGTGTCTCACTTTGTATCATTATTCCATGCTTAATGATATGCATGCTATAGCAATACCACTTCTCTAGAGAAGTTCAGACCAAACCTGCAGTGAGAAAGTACAGAGGCCAACAAAAATCATTCCTCTTTTAGGCTAAGATTATTAGCACTCCTGTGATAACTGCTAGCACTCCTCTCCCTTGTCCACATAAGTCTTAAGAGACACAGGTTTTTCTGAGTTCATCACTTCTTCCATTGGCAAGTAAACCCAACCATATTCACCTTCACGTGTTGTCTATATCCCATTCTTATAACCAATCTCCCTGGCAAGATTTGTCTAGAAATTTTCAGCTGTTTGACACCCAGGCTTTTCTCAACTGGTGTCCTAAGAACCAATTTTTCCCTTTATTCATTCTTTAAATTCACTGTGTTTTCTGAGACCACGCAGTCAATTTCCATTGACATTTTGTACTTTTAGCCAAGGTCCTCAGAGAATTTAGACAAAGGGAAAAACAACACTTATAACCAAATAGTGTTTTAGGGTCTCTGTTCTTTATATACCATTGAAAACTGGGTGATGGATTTGCAATCCCCATGGCCTTTATCTGTCACTTCTTAATAGAATCACTACATTGCTTCCATATGTTCAGTTATTACACTTCCCTTGTTTCATTTTGGCCCTTCTCCATGTACTGTGACTGAGTAGTGACTTTCCAATGGAATGTCAGGTACCTCACCTAAAATTGCCATGTTGTGCACTAAGTTTCTCTTTGTTTGACACTGTACCATCTCTACCAATAAAAATTGCATATAAAATAGAAACATGATAGCCCTAATATCTATCTGTCCCTATTTTCTTTCTCCTCCCTTCATGAAGATATCATTAAGTCAATTTGCTCATTTCAACCAAAGGTGATAATCAATAGTTCTTAAATCCCCCAATGCCTAAAAATCACCACAGGCATCAGGTACACTCGAGGCTCTCAAAAATTCTCACTCCTTGTAGTTTATTCAATAGTGCCCCACCCCTCAAACACACACCAAATTCATGTCCACCTGGAACCTCAGAATGGGACCTTATTTGGAAATGGGGTTATTGTAGATATAATTAGTTACGCATCAAAATGATACATTACTGGAGTAGGTGGTGGTACTTAAATTCAGTAAGTATTATTATAAGAGACAAAAATGAACACACAGAGACACAGAGAAAATGGTGATATGTAGGTGGAGGCAGAGATTAGAGGAACGTATCTACAAGCCAAGAGGCTTGCCTACCAGAGGCTAACAGAGGCATAAGGCTGTTTCTCCCTCAGAACTTCTAGAAGGAAACCACAACTTGATTTTAGATGTTTGGCTTCCAGAAATGTGAAAGAATAAATTTCTGTGTTGTAAATCACCAGTTTGTGGTAATTTGTTATGACAACCACAGGTAATTAATACTACATTCTTCTACCTCCTTTTCCTACCCCCTGTATCTGATCAACCAATTTTGTTCCTCTTCTTACTGTTTCTACTTTGCTCAAAGTACTCGCAGAATATTACCCCTATAGCTGAAACAATATTTTTTAAAATAATTATTTTATTGAGAAAAGAAGAGGGAAAGCCAGAATGGCTCAGCGGGTTAAGCGCTCGCTTTGAAGCCCCGAGGACCAGGGATTGAATCCCAGCTCTGGCCCAGGCAGACCCACATGATGAACTGGGGAGTTCCCACAGTTCAGTTCTCTCTCTCTCTCTCTCTCTCTCTCTCTTTCTCTCTCTCTCTCTCTCTCTCTCGTCAAAAGTAAATAAATAATAATAAATAAATATTAAAAAAAAAAGAAGAGAGATAGAAGGCAGGGAGGGCCCAGAGCAATCTCCATAGTTGCAAATTAGTTATGACATGGTTTCATTCCACACAGGTGGATGTGGGGCTGTGTGAGGTGAGAACTTTTGCCACTGAGCCTTCCTGGTGGCTACCAATTATGCCACAGTTCAGCATGTAGGGGAGTTTGCACAGGCCTGGGCTGGGAATTGAAGCCTGAACCTTAAGACTGCAAGGCAAGCACTCAATTGCTGAGCCATCCTGACATCTTCTGAAACAATATTTTAAAAGATGGGTAAACTGGAGTCCATCTGGAGAGGAGTGAAGAATCTGGGTATGTGAGAAAAATTAAAGGAGACATAAGGAGTGAAGAATCTGGGTATGTGAGAAAAATTAAGGGAGAGATACCCGTATGTTTTTGAAAAAACCATTGCTGTGTGAAAGCAGAAATTGTAATCTCATGTGGTATAACTTAGGTAATATGTATTAAAACAACTTTCAAACAGTAAAAAGACATATAAATGTTGGTTATAGTTATTATTGATGCAGAATGTCATATTAGAATCTTTAAGGGCTAGATATTAAAACATATCACAAGAACTATTTCGTGTAGAACTTTTTTATCCATAAAGTGAGTTGCCCCAAGATATCATGAAATGGTCTTTCTGGAGGCACTTAAATAGAGATCAGATGGCCACTGGCCAAATCATCTATAAATGTCTCAGACATTAATTAGCTGAGTGATCTTGAGCAGATAATCTGCCCTCTCTGAACCTGTGTCTTAATATGGAAAATAAAATATAAATATCAATTATTTGGGTTGGTTTCTGTGAGAATATAAAAGCACTTCCTGAGCTAGAAAATGAAATGCAAGCAAAAGGGACTAAAGTTGCTTTTTTACTCTAAATTTAAATAGTTCTGCCTAACCTCACTGTCCAGGTTCTCAAGAATCCAGTATCATTGCCTCCTGCCTTTCTTGCTAAGGACACAGGAGCATTCCTAGGACTCCTTGTGTCATCTTTACTAAAGCCTCAGTAACCTGCTATCCTGACCACAACAACTTCATTTAATGATCTTTCAGGTGACCATTCTGTATGCTTGATTCTGTAGACACCAGGATTAGTACTTTTGTCTTTCTCTGGGTTGAGCTATTATAAACTAGCCCCTTTCTTTCATTAATTGGCTTTTGCATTTCTGTTTTGCTCACATTTTAAAAGTCATAAACTAATTAAATGTTATGTTCAAAATGTTGTCTAGGTTTGTAAAGCCTATTGTTTTTGAATTTTTTTTATGAAGTGTCTCATTTCTTTGTGTTTTCAGGTATTCTTCATCCAGTTTAGCTTTTAATTAATGGCCGCTTGAAATTTAAGATGCTCTATGTTTTGTTTCTATGGTCCTTGAAATTAGTGAGTTTTTCTTTTATATTTTTCAAGATTTGTAACTAATGCCTAATCAAAATCTCTAAAACCTGATGAAAATACATTCTTCATAATAAATTATAAAAATTGGAAGAGATAAAATAAGTAATTTTTTACAGTTATGTTTAAATCTACACATTTTCACACTATCTAAATACCCAGATTTCCTTTCATTTTTAACATTTAACTAATTCTATCAATCCAACTTCTTGAATGGAAATTTCTAATAAGAGACTCTATCACACTTAATAATTAACCTCCAAGGAACCAGTATGCCTACTCTTCAGAAATAGAAACTTTATAATGTGCTTTTCTATCATTCTCCTACAAAAATGAGGTCTTTCACATTTCAAATATTGGTTTTTGCTGCTTCTACACATGGCAAATTAATTTGGCTTTTATAATGAGGTGGAATGTTTCAAATCTAAATTAACACCTTTGGCTTTACTTTGTGAGAAGACCTACTCATTACTCTCTGGCAACTTAATGGCTGTGCTATTCTATGAGCCAAAATAGTTTAATGTAATCTGACATTTATGACTTCCACATAATATCAACTGCTAAAGCTTGAAAAAAGGTTTCTATTCAGAAAAAAACTCGAACTAATAAGCATGCACCCAATATTAAAATTGGGTCAGAGATCCTTTTCACTTTCATTACATATAATTTATGCCACTTGAATGTAGTTTAATAAGGTCATAAAAATGCCAGTTGTGGTATCTCATAATACTTTTTATAAACTGGTTTTACAGTCTCTCCTTTGTTCCAAAGTTCAAAGTGACAATTGAAATGCACAGGTTGCTTAGGAGTTCTTGAAGTTTCTCCTGGAAAGACTGAATGGCGGATATATAAATTTTATATATGTCATTTACATGATATATAGCATTTATGAATATTTATATAGTATATACTTATAGGTTAAAATATGCTATTGACTTAAGATACATTTTTAAAATGTAAAACTCTTTTCCAAAATCTCAGTTTACTAAAAGACATTCCTTTTTTCCAGGTACATTTAAGTCGATACTTTTCAATTAAAAGAAAAAAACAGAATTCAAGAAAAGGCTAATTTTACATCAGTGCTCTTGTACTATCTTTGGTTAAGATGAAATAAAAATTTCCCAATACTTACTCTTCACTTGGTCAAAGTCGAACAATACGCAGAGGTATTCCTACAATAGAGGCATTGTCAGCTTTCCCCAACTTCATTCACTTGCTGACCATGGCCTTACTTCCTAGCTGAGGTAAATAGAGCTTTTCAAACACATCCTTTAAGTCATTTCAGAGGAGATAAATTAAATAATGATTGCTATGTAATATTGTGATAGTGCTAAAATATTTCCTTCAAGTTTCAACTTGGAGCACAAGTTTCCAATAATATGTAATTTTTCATTTGCCAGCTCAAACCTTTGGTTTTATTAAATTCTACAGCTGCACTCAATATTTATGCATTTGGTGACTAAACTTGATATATTATAATAATATGAAGGCACAGCTTTCATATAAGAATACAAAACATTTTAAAAATCACTATTGAATCAAACATGAATATTCACATAATTTGCGTGAACACCAATTGAACAAAAGCATAGCAAGTGTTTTAGTTTCTGAGCCAACATTAAAATTGGTATTCATACAGTTTGCTTCATTTAACTAAAGTATTTCATAGATTTATTTCTAATATCACTTAGAATTATTCTCAAAGGTCACTATAAGAGGTTCCTACTCGGTGCTCAACCACTTTAGAGATTTCAGTTACATTGATGCTTGGTGAATATAGAGATGTTTAGAAATGTTTGCCTCAATCTGCTAAAAACAACCACAAAACAGTACAGTATCTACATTGCTTTTGTCAGGAAGGGAAAACCCAAGGGCCGCGTCAGAGCTGGGTTCAGTGCAGCTACTGGATGGAATAGTGAGTTGTGGGAGCCTGGCCATGCCACTTAAGCTCTGAGTTTCTCCATCTGTGAAATGAAACTAACCACAGCATTCTGTAAGATTAAAATGAAAACAAGATATATAGTAAATTTAGCTAGACCGTATAACATAAAAATAACACACTATCATCATCATTATTAGAGGGAAGTACACGTGACTATTAAGCAGTGGATGTGGTTTGCTCATGTTTTCTGCAGGATTCAATGAAGAATTGTGTCTTCTCAAGCAAGACTCCTTTGATTATTGAATATATCAATGCTAGCATCCAGGAAAGGCTCACTCTGGCATAACTGGGGCCCATGAGCAAAGGCGACTAGAGGGATCCATTGAGATAATACCAGGATTTGGGGGCCTATCGGGTAGATGTGGCTCTAGGAAGAGGAGCAGCAGCCAGGATACCCTGGTTCTAGCACAGTTTCAGGGTTACAAAACAACACACATGACTGGGTGGATTTAGGACAAGATCTAATGTGTTCATTGGTCCAATTATGCTAAATACAGTCTTATTCTTCACTGTCTGTTGTGCCCTTCGATTTAAGATTCAGTCCTGATTTCACGGCAACATTGGTCTTGAACTTGAAAGGGTAGAACATGCTATTGCTAACTTCATATAAACTTTTGATTGGGAATGACTTCTTGGTTTACAGTAGTCAGCTAGTCTCCCAGTGGGGAATATAGAAAGAAACCTAGTAAATTTTCATGGGAAAATACACTTTGTGTTACTAGATGAAACCAAGACCAATTGTTATGTAAAATACAGGGTCTGGCAGAAATAACGCTCCTTTTTTATGAGCTGGTAATCTATACCAAATATTTTATTATAAAATCATAAGCATATAATTCTGTAACTTAACTATATCACACTTAAACACACTATACGGCATTTTAGGTGAAATGTTCACATTACTGTCTATCTTGTGCGAGACAAAGCAAGCCTTAATGACGTTATGGTATTACTTCTGCTGGACTCTGTATATGATGTGTGTTAAATAAAACTATTTGTGCTTACAAATCCTATGATCAAAAGGAAAGTTTTATTTGATCCTTAAAAAACAATTTTGTATCATTTCAGATATGGTTTTCCTCTTTGTAAAATAATCTACATATTTGAAGTCATTGTGGTACTCAAAGTTTTATTTTTCATTCTCATAACCCCTCTTCCTCCATTCTTCCCTCTGAGGAATATAGGCACTAGAGAAAAAATAACCTGGCCTTGAACCCCGCTTGATGCCACTCTACCTTGAGTCCTGATCATCAAAGCATCAGGATGTGCAGTCCACCATTACCACTATCACACTGAGTTGCCAGGCAACACTCTTAATATGGCCTTCAAGAAGTTACACTTGGGAGCAGAAGAACCATTATCAAGACCCAACCACAGCAACATTATTATAAGCCCTCTGCCATATTATTATGCAATTTTCTGAAAAATCAAAGTGTACGTAACAGTCAGAGAGAAAAAGTTATTAGGTATGTGTGGTGAGAGCTAAGTGGAAAGAATTATTGTTAATATTGAATAGGCAGGGTTGCAGTAAAGTCAATCTGTGGGCCCGACAGGGTCCTTAGACATTTACTTGCATTGCAAGAACTCAACAAGAAGAAAACAACGCTCTGTGATTACTGACCAGTGAAACAAACTCTGGCTGCTATCAATTAGGCCTAGGTAACCTGTTGCACACTCCTCATAAGCTAGGGGACTCTGAAACCTTAGTGTTTTGATATGAAACTATCTGAATATCCTGATCAGTAATTCCCTTGCCCCAATTTAATGGAACTTAACTTGCTTGGTCTTCAAGCTTACATGTTTGGGTTGTTTCTTCAATCTTGTGTGAAAATGTAGTAAGAGTTTAGATGACACTTCAGTGGGGGTGCTGGGATAGCTCAGCAGGTTGATTGCTTGCCTTGCAACCACAAGGTCTGGGGATCAAATCCTGGCCCCAGCCTGTATAGACCCATATGCTGAACTATGGTGCAGCTGGTAACTGCTGGGATAGCAGTGAAGGTTTTTGCCACCCATGTGAGAGGCCCCCAGTTCAGTTCCCACTCTGCACAGCCCACATCCACCTGTGTGGAATGAGCTATGTCACAACTAATGATGTGCAACTTTGGAGACTGCTCTTAGCCTTCCCCACTTCTCTCTCTCTCTCGCTCTTTCATCTTCTCTCAAACAATAAAATAAATCTTTTAAAAAATAAAGAAGAGCTTAGTTAACACTTCAAATATTGAAATCTTGGGCATCCTCAAGCTTAAAATGTCATAATGTTAAAGACAGATTTTTGAGGAAGAATCACAAGATTCATCCCAGAAATCAGAAACTTGATAGAAGCAAATTCTTCCCTGTGTATCCAGATTTTTCTGGCTCTATTGGCAAATCTCATTGCTCAGGTATGAGAATAAAAATAAGAGATACTTCAGGGAAACCTTATTACCATGAATTTTATTCATTATGGTTTAAAGGGCAGTATACCACAATTTAAGCAACTCTGGATTTAGAGTCAGGGACACATGGGTCAAACCTGACTTATGACACTTGCTACATGGTACTCAGGCATGATAACCTCTCTGAATCTTAATTACTTATTCTGTAAAGTGGATAAATATTCCATTAATTACTGTGAAGATGAGGCATATTAAGCATTCAGTAGAGTAGATGGTTTAGATTTTCAACAATTTGTAACTACTAACCGTTATAATCTGTAGAAGCTGGAAGGTTCCATTTTCTTATACAGTACAAGGAAGACACCTTGCCCCACAAACTGCTCTAGCTTCCACCTCACACAAAATTCTCACTTCCAGTCACTAAACACCTCAGAATTAAATGTGAAAGATTTTACTCCTACATCTTTCAAAACTCATCCTAAGGATTTTTAGATGGTTTTGAAACCTCAAGTACTGATAGAGGTTCTCATGCCCATACATTTTCCTTCAGTTATTAGAGACTTGGCTAAATCTTGTGATATTCTGGTGGGGTAAGGGGAAGGGGAAGAGAAAAATATTAAATCCTAATCATGGGAAAATGACATAGACAACTAATCTAATCTGTTTTTTTTTTCCTTACAGAAAATATTGACATAATGTCCATTTTTTCTTACATAATAGTCTTTAAAATATTTCTGTTTGAAGTCAAACTGAATGTAGGCAGTAAAAAAAGACATTATATAAAATATCTGAACTTGAATTTGAAAAGCAATCTTGAGTATGTATTCACACACTGATTTAGAATAATGAACTCACAGAATTTTCTAGTTTACTGTCCCTTAAAGATAACAAGATCATTTGTTTATGTTTGTTAGTGATATGACTTACTGTCAAAAAACATCCACTTAATTCAAAATGTATAGAGAAAATAATGGTCCACCTTTTAAAACGGAGGTTTCATGTCCTTCATAAATGGATGAGCAGGGGAAGCCGGGATGGCTCAATAGATTAAGCGCTCACTTTACAGCCCTGGAGCCTGAGCATCGAATCCCAGGCCCGGCCCATGCGGACCCATATGTTGAGCTGGGGAGTGCCCCCAGTTCAGTTCTTGCCAGGGCCTGTGCTCTGGGCCCAGTTCCTGCCCTGCACAGCCCTGTGCCCACCTGTAGAGTGAAACTACATGGAAAACTAACGCTGTCAACTATGGAGACTGCTCTGATCCCTCCCCCTTCTCTCTCTCTCTCTCTCTGTCTGTCTCTCTCTGTTAAAAAAACAATAAAAATAAATCTTTAAAAAAAGATGATGGATGTTAGCGAAAACTATTGTGGTAATCATTTCACAATATACGTAAATCAAATCATCATGCTATATGCCTTAAACTTATTCAGTGATTATGTCAACTTTTCTCAAAACTAGGGAAAAGAAGAAGGAACACATTGCACTACATGCATTTAATATTTGCATATTAGAATTTCTTCTTACTGGTCTCTTTAAATCTTTCACCCTCCATATATTAAAGGTTATCAAAACCTGTGTCATTGTTCTTCCCTTTTTGTCTTCCACTCCCATGACCCCAGTTGAGACTCTCACTACCTCTAACCTGATCCATGTCTCAAAATTTTTTGCAAAGCAGTGCCTAGTGTTTGACTGCGGTGAGAACCCTACTTTCTAAGGGACTTGACATCCTTGCTAAGCTCCTCCAACCAATGTGCTGGAGGACATTGCCTCTTCTGCTCATTATTTGCACAGCAGTGTTGGGATATACAGTAGTGGTATATGTTTGCTATCTATACATTCTTAAAATTTAACTGAGGCAAACCAGCCCTCTTGTTGGAAAAGCTTCTGATTGGCAATCTCAGAGTCACAAGGAATTGCTGCAGCAGAAGTTGGGAATATGACTATCACTCTGGGTCTTGTTGAAAAGAAGGCCAGCACAGCTCAATTAAATAATTCTTTCTCTTAAAAATAAGCCTAAATTATTGATCCTCAGGCTCCGGGGCTGCAAAGTGAGTGCTTAACCTGCTGAGCCATCCCAGCTTCCCCACATCCATCACCTTATATAAATACAATATAAAGAAAAGAAGAAAAGAAAAAAAACTTTCTCCTTATGACGAGAGTTCTTAGGATTATTTATTTATTTATTTATTATTTATTAAGATTTATTTTATTGTTTTTGAAAGAGAGAGACAGAAGCAGGGAGAAACAGAGAGAAGGTGAAGGGCCCGGAGCAGTCTCCATAGGTGTACATCATCAGTTTTTTGATATGATTTTGTTCCACAGGTGGGTGGGAGCTGCTCAGGGCAGGAACTGGGCTGGGGGCCTCCTGCATGCGAGGCACACTCCATCGAGCCAGGGGCCAAACCCGGGGGGAAGTAAGAACTGAACTGGGGCCCTCCCACATCGGAGGTATACCCCAGTTCAGCATATGGGTCCTCACGGGCCAAGGCTGGGATTTGATCCTTGGTCCCCAGGACTGCAAAATGAGTGCTTAACCCACTGATCCATCCCAGCTTCCCCCTTAGGATTATTTTTTCTTAAGATATTTTTATTGTTTTGACAAATAGAGGGAGACAAAGAGAAGGGGGAGGAACCAGAGTAAGCAGTCTCCATAGTTATATGTCATCAGTTCCAGACAGGGTTTTGTTCCACACCGGTGGGCAGGGACCACACAGGGCAGGAACCAGGCTGGGGGCCTCCCACATGGGAAGCACATCCTAGTTCAGCATATGGGTCCACACCGGCCAGGGCCAGGATTCAATCCTTGGTCCCTGGGTCTGCAAAGCGAGTGCATAATCCCCTTAGCCATCCTGGCTTCTGAAAATGCTTAGGATTTACTACTCTCTTAACTTTCCTATATATCCTACAACAATGTTAACTGTAGTCATTATGTTGTACATTATAACCCTAGTACTTATTTATCTTATAACTGGAAGTTTATACTTTTTGAACACATTCCTCCAATATCCCCTACCTTCTACCTCTGATAACCACATGTCTTACTTATTTTTCTTTAAGGTTTCTTTTGTTTTTTGTTTGTTTTTACATTCCAGAAAAAATGAAATCATACAGTATTTGTCTTTCTCAGTCTGACTTATTTCACTTAGCACAATGCCTTCGAAGTCTATCTATGTTGTCACAAATGATGAAATTTCTTTATACTTTATTTTTGAATGATATTCCATTGTCTGCGTGTCTCACAACTTTCTTACCCATTCATCCACTGATGGGCACTTAGGTTGCTTCCATGTCTTGGCTATTGTAAATAATGTTGCTATGAACGTGGGGTGTAGATATCTTTTCAAGTTAGTGTTTTTGTTTCCTTTGGATAAATCCCCAGAAGTGAAATTGTTGTATCATATAGTAGTTCGATTTTTAATTTTTTGAGGAACCTCCATATTGTTTTCCATTGTGGCTGTATCAATATACAATGCCACCAACAGTGCACAAGAGTTCCCTTTTTTGCACGTTCATACCAGCATTTGCTATCTCTTATCTTTTTGATGATGGCCATTCTAACAGGTGTACGGTGATATTGCATTTTGGTTTGATTTGCATATCTTTAATAATGATTAATTTTGAGTATCTTTTCATTTACCTGTTGGCCTTTTGTATATACTCTTTGGGAAAATGTCTAGTCATGTCCTTTGACAATTTTTTTAATTGGGTTATTTCTCTCTCTCTCTCTCTCTGAGCTATTGAGATGTATGAATTCTTTATATATTTTGGATATTAATCCCTTATCAGCTATATCGTGTGTAAATATTTTTCTTATGCTATAGGTTGCTTTTTCGCTTTGTTAATGGTTTCTTTTCCCACACAAAAGCTTTTTAATTTGATATAGTCCCATTTATTTACTTTTTAGTTTGTTGCTTTTGCTTTAGACATAATATCAAAACAAACAAACAAACAACAAAAAAACCCACAAAAAAGAAAAACTCATTACCAAGATCCATGTCAAAAAACTTTATTCCTATGTTTTCTTGTAGGAGTTTCATGGCTTCAGATCTTACATTTAAGCCTTTAATTCACTTTGAGTTAATTTTTGTGAAAGTAAAATAGGTGTGTGTAAAATAGGGCTAAACTTTTATTCTTTTATGTGTGAATATCTAATTATCTCAGTGCCATTTATTAAAGAGACTGTATTTTTTTCATTGAGTATTCTTGGCTCTCTTGTCAAGAGCACAGAAATAAACCCATATATGCTTGGGTTTATTTCTATGCTCTAGATTCTGTTACACCTCTCTATTTGTCTATTTTCACATCAGTACTACACTGTTTTGATTGCTAAACTACACCTCAATACATACAACATGTTGTTTCCTTTATTGAGGGGAACCTAACAGGCTTTCAGCAAAACATCTTCTATCAGTATTAAAAACTCATTTGAATTAATCTCACCCTAAACTCATGTAATATATAAGCACAGATACTCTTAGGGAAAAAATTTAAGTGCTTTCTTTGGACTACTGAGCATATATAGCAATTTAAATGAGAAGGGGTGTAGGTTTGACTTTTAAATTGAGACCCAGTGACAAACGAAACAATACAAAAATCCAAAAGAGCTTTAATTAAAACCCATCAGGATGGTGGCTTGTATTGCAATTACTCAAGAACTGGGAGTATAGTAAAGTTTACCTTACCCACTGTCATGATTTCTTGCAACAAGTTGTCTTGAAAAGTTTGAAAGTGACTAAAATATTTCCTTGGAAAAACAGCAGGTCCTCTAGCAATTTGCCAGGGCTTCCAGTCCCTGTCAAATGCTTAAAGAAGTTCTTTAGTTTTTCATTATTGGGGTTGGCTTAGATTTAGATGTTCTGCTCAGCTCAGACAGGAAAAATGCTTATAGTCACTGGTTTTTAGGCATAGTTCCTGAAGGAATATCATCTTTTCCATTTCCTTCTCACAGTGGAACCTTCAAACATTCTATAGCATGTAAAAAACAACCAAAACCAAAAATCCTTCATGGTCTCCATAACCACTTCAGCTACCTCTTAGTGAAATTGTTCACATCCTTATATCACATTTGTTTTCCAGTCAATGTCAAGTTAATTTTTGTTCCCATCATTTCACCTAAAGTTGCTTTTTTCTACAGTTTCTAGTAACTACTGTTTTTGTTAAATCCAAAGGACACTTTCAGTCCTTGTCTTTCTCAACCACTTTTTTAACTTGGCTGTTGTTCTGACTAAATGTTTGTGTCTTCCCAAAATTTACATATTGCAGTTCTAACCTCCAATGTGATATATTTGGAGATGGAGCCTTTGGGAAGTTATTAGGGTTAGATAAGGTCACGAGAATGGAGCTCTTATGCTTGAATTAATGCCTCATAGGAAGAGACATCAGAGAGTTCTCCCTCTCTCCATGAGCATATGTAAAGAAGAAGTCAGGGAAGCTGGGATGGCTCAGAGGGTTAAGTGCTCGCTTTGCAGACCCAGAGACCAGGGATCAAATCCCAGCTCCGACCCATGCGGACCCATATGCTGAACTGGGGTGTGCCCCAGTTCAGTTTTTGCCGGGACCTATGCAGGAGGCTCCTGGCCCAGTTCCTGGCTTTTGCAGCCCCGTGCCCACCTTTGGAGTGAAACTATATGGAAAACTAATGCTGTCAACTATGGAGACTGCTCTGGGTCCTCCCCCTTCTCTCTGTCTCTCTCTGTCTCTCTCTCTGTCTGTCAAAAACCAATAAAAATAAATCTTAAAAAAGAGAAGTCATGTAAGTACACAGCAAGATGGCAGCTACCTTCATGCTAAAAGAAGAGGCCTCATAATGAGATCTATCTCTAGCACTTTGATCTTTAACTTTTCAGCCTCAAGAATTGTGAGAAAATGAATCTCTGTTGCTTATGCCACACAATGGTACCGTATTTTGTTATGGCAGTCCAAGCTGACTAATACAGCTATCTGCTATCACAGTGTTCTACCTTTATGGTCCTATCTATTCTATTTTTGGACACCTCATGCTACACCCTAATTTTAAATAGTAGAGAACTTTAAGGTTCTATACTTGAACTTTTTCTCACTCTATTCTCTTTTTGTAGGCCTCTTCCTCAATCATGGTTTTGTATACCATCTCCATAAAGCCATGCAGGCTGCACACACACAGCTCCATGGAGCCACATCTACACAGACTACTGAGGTCATACAAAGTACCGGCCTTGTTCATATGGTGATAACTCTCTAACTTATATAGCCAAATTGGTTTCCTGAGATTCTTATTACCATATGGCCACCTCAGTATCTCTGCATTTTGCTTTCCCTAGGCATTCCAAATTTAACATATTGAGAACAAAACTCCTGATCTTTCTTTCTCTCAAGTATGACACATATCACTAAATGCCTTTTCCATTCACATAGTTGCTTATGCTGTAAATCCATGGTTACCTTTGACATCCCTCACTCCTATTACATTCCATGTCTAATCAATACCTCAATTCAATATTTCACCTCCCCCCCATGCAAATCTCTGTGGTTTAACTCAATAAAAATTGATTTATTACTTCTGTAGCAGTCTAGTGTGAAAGGGATGTTCTCAGAACAGTGGCGTAAGGTCCAAGGTTCTCCCCACTCTGCAGGCCTGCCATCTTCAGCATACAGTTTCCAAGATCACTGTGGAAGTAGTAAAGTAATGGAGAATTGACTGGAAGATTTTTATAGGACTGGTCTTGGAATGTTGTGAGTAACTTTCACATACATATTCCACTAGCCAAAATTCAGTCACACACCCCATCTAACTTCAAAGAAGGTTATCATATGTAATTTAGTGACATCCTCCCCCCAAAGAAAAAGAAACATGGATATTGGC
Source organism: Craseonycteris thonglongyai (assembly GCA_004027555.1). Classification (NCBI taxonomy): domain Eukaryota; kingdom Metazoa; phylum Chordata; class Mammalia; order Chiroptera; family Craseonycteridae; genus Craseonycteris; species Craseonycteris thonglongyai. Next base: position 15,301 of record PVKE010014905.1, read on the forward strand.
AATCATGAGCATTCTCTTCCATAAAAGGTCTTGCTGATTCTGTCTTCAAAATGGATCTTCTACCCATTTCTCTTTCCCTGTTGCCAACAGCTTAACCCAAACAACCGTTATCTCCCATCAAAAATGCTGCAATAGCATTCCAATAAAGGTTTCTATTTCTCTTCTTGTTCCCTGAAATCCATTCTCTCATGAGTAGACCAAGTATCTTCTTAAACACAAATGTCAACCTCTTGTTCCCATTTAAACCTTTCAGAATTTCCCATTCTTTTAGGAAAGATCAAAACCCTTAAATGAGTTTAAGAGGTCTGCATGATCTTCCATGACCCACCTCAGCCACCTTGCCACTCTGCCAGAAGTTGGCACTCACGCAGAGGCATGTGACACATAAGTGGAAATTCTATATAATGGTGAGCCACTGAGTGTCTCATCCCAACTCTGTATTCAATGATTTCATGTTGGTAGCTTGAAATTGACCATCGTAGCAGTATTGATATTATGCAAATTAGCAAATGCTGTAAATTAGGGCTCCCTTCCACCACCACCTAGCTGGTTCTTAAACTTTTACTAGCACACCACCAAATAACAGGTACTCTACAACTAAATGTTGAAAGAATAAAAGAATGAAATTGTGCTTTCCTCTCTTGTTAAGGCAGACATGTGGATTATCACCTGGCTGAATACAACCTTACCAATCATCCAAATAATTTGAGTCAGATGTCTATAATCTATCCAGATCTTTTACAGAATTGTCATTTTGGCTTGAATCACATGGGCAATTTCCTTGGTTCTCCATTTATTGTGTATGTACACTAGTCTCTCTTCCTTGATTCTCCACTTATTGTGTATATATACTAGTATTTAAAGCTCATTATTGGTAGCATTTTCCAAGCATCCTGCTCTATAACAGCTTTTCTCAGTTATGGTTGTCAGTCTGTTAAACATCAGTGAAATTGATCAGAAACATGTCTGATCCAATTGTTTAATGTAATATAGGCTTTACAAAAATATATGAGTTAGATAAGCAGTTTGGAGCTCATGAATGCAGTCTCTGACACCTTCATTAATTTCAAATATTTTTCAACACCTTAGGAGATCTGGAGGTAGCAGAATCAGAGCTATCATCAACATGGCAGGATCTTTTAGCTCTCTGGTCTTCTTCAAACCCAATAGCATTTTGTACACACAATAGCAAAGTGTCTCTCTTGTGACTTTTGCCATAATCAGCTTTAAATTTGCATCATTTATGTGTTGCTTTGTTTTTAACACTAGATAGGAACTAAGTCTTTTACACCTTCATCACCAGAAAGTCCACATAGTGTTTTGCACATACTAAGTGCCCAACTGATGTTTGCTATCTGTCTCCTTATCCCCTGGCTTTAAAATATTTTCATTGAACATGTAAAATTGTAAAAAAAGTTTGTACATTTTTGGCTTTTGAATTGGTATTTAATATAGAATGTATAAGAATATAAATAAGAGTATACATTAAGCAAGTGAAACTTTTGAATTTTTTTATATTAAAATGTGGCTAAGATACATGGAAGTTAAAAATGTTGAATAGTTTTGTAGTAGAACTAATTGTGTGAATGGGTATTATCAACAAGACAAAGTAATAACAAATTTTAGAGAGGCTGTGGAGAAAAAGGAACCCTCATACACTAGTGGCGGAAATGTAAATTGGTACAACCATTATGGAAAACAGTATAGAGGTTCCTCAAAAAATTAAGAATGGAATTTCATATTACCCAGCAATTCCTCTCCTGGGTATCTACTCAGAAAATCTGAAAGCATTTATCAGTAAAGAGATTTGTACCCTTATGTTCATTGCAGCATTATTCATGATGCCCAAGACACGGAAGTGACCAAAATATCCTTCAATAGATGTCAGGATAAAGAATATGTGTACATAGACACAAAGGAATATAACTTGACCATAAGCAAAGATGAAATACTGTTGTTTGAGGCAACATGAATAGATCTTGAGATTATCATCCTAAGTGAAATAAGTCAGAAAAAGTCAAGAACCGTATGTTGTCATGGGATATATATGGGATATAAAACTGAAAGCAACAAAGGAATAAGACAAACAAACAAAGAAAAAACAACTCATAGATACAACTCATAGATTACCAGGTGGTAGGAGACTGTAAAGGAGGAAAAATATACAGTAATGGAAGAAAAACTGACTCTAAGTGGTAAGCACACAATGCAATAGATAGATGATGTATTATAGAGCTGTACACTTGAGACCTATATAATTTTACTAACCAATGTCACCCTGACAACTTCAATAAAATTTTTTTTTAAAGAATTAATTTTGTGATGGGATCAGATTATAGCTCTATGGCTACTTTCTCTTTGCTATGAAAGTAAAATAATGTTCAGTATTTGCCATCAAGTTTTGATTGATGATGGTTGCTGCTTTAGTGTGATTCACATCTGGAATATTAGAAATTAAATGAATAACTAGCAGTTAAGGATTCAAAAAACCTGTACATGGTATTTTTTCAAAATAAAGATGCTTCTCTTTCAGAATCCCTTCATGTTTTCAAGACTCCCTCACATTTTGGGGATTAAAAATAACAACCAAGAACAACAAAAATAGCTATAAGCAAACTGACATTTTCCCTATTAAAGTTTGCAAATCTTCAAACAACTACTTTATCTTCATAGGCTCTTCATCAAACTCTCTATAACGCGGTCTTTATGCGTAGGCAACAGCCTGTCTGGTCCACTTTTCTGACAGAAGCACTGGTGGCATGTCAGCACATGAGGAAGACAGAAAGCGAGCTTCTATGGTACTGTACTACTGTGTCTATCCATGCCCCTGTCTTCCTGGGCATGGCTGTGGAGCTAGGCTTGAACTGGGCACTCAGTATGTGCAAGCTGTTTGTTCAGGTCATTTATCTGATTCGGTGTCTTATGACCAATGGCAGGTCTCAGGCTATCATTTCCAGGGGAGACTCTGATCACCTTCTGGGTTGGACTGTGGCAGCTTTTGGTCAGGGTGCTGGCTTCAGGTTTGTGAGGAACGTAATGCCTTCCTTTCCAGTCTCAGTGGCTGGCAATAGGTTGGCAGGTTTAAGAAGTTAAAAATTAATCTGTATTCTGATGTGAAATGCTAAAGGTGAAAAATAACAACAGAGAAGTTCTAAATCGGGGAGTTATCACAGTAAAAAAAAAAAAAAAAATCTTTTACCCTGTTGAAGAAGAGCTTGAGATAGAACCAAAGTTACAAATTAGGGGAATTAAGTTTTGCAATATGACAGTTAGGACCAGATAGTATGTGAATAGCAATTAGGAACATGTAAAATCAAGATTACATATAAAAATGCAATATAGGGAATAGACTCTGAAAAATAGTTATATAATGAAATAGTTTTCTGGGTATCATTTTATAATTTTTGCTTTTTAAAATAAAAATAAGGATCAATATTTAACAGAAATTTAAAATAAAGAATAAGTACCTCCATAATAAAATAGTTCAAGATTTGCAGGAGTAGAAAGAGAAGTTGATTCTCTATCTACGAGTGCAGGCTGATAAATAAACGCCTACCTCATGGTGCATACTTGGCATAGATATACAAAATGAAATGTTTTTAGTTTAGTTATGGAATAAAATTTTATTACACCCTAGTACTTACATGGTAATTCAACTATCTACTACTTCCGTTTCTTATCATGATGATGTATAGCAGTTTTTATTTCCCCAAGTGCATCATCTTGGCACATATTGTGATGGGGCAGCTTTAGTGTTTTCAGTCTACACTCAGGCTGCCAATGTAAAAGGGAATGACAATGTCCTTAAAATATACCAGCAAGTTGTCCTTAGAAGGAGTAACCTCTCATTCTCTTCCTATCCCCTCTCTCCTCGCTTTTCCCCATAATGGGAAGGAACCATGTGGTCTATCTGACCAGCAATAAGGGAACAGAATAATAATGTATCAATGTCCTGAAATGTGCAAGGCTATCTTAACATTCCATATATCATATAATGTAGTTAACATTTTGTATAACATTTCATATAACCATATATTTCATTAAATCAATGCAGCAAATCTTCACAACTTGTTATTATTTTTAGATGAGTGAACTGAGACTTAGAGAGGCTAAACAATTTGATGAAGGTCAAACAGCTGGATGTGAACATGTGTCTGTGTGCAAGGTCCATATGCTTTCTACTTATATACCCATAATACTGCAGGAGAAGCTCTTTTCCACTACAGATCACATAAAGTTTTCCATCAACCCCTGGGAGAACAATTCTGCTGACTTGTTAAGGGCTACATATAGTAATTATTATTATTATTATTATTTTATTAAAGGAAACCTATCAGCAGCCTTGGAGAAAATAGAATTTGGTGGAGAGCTGTGTCTCAGCGGCAAGTATTGTCTCCCTGTTGATACAGGCAAGAGTGACATGCTATTTTCCCTTAAGTGACATCGAGTGATAAATCCCAATGTGTGTGTGTGGGAGGGAGTTCTGGAAGGATGAGGGTGTTTGCTGCTGAGGATGATAGCTTTGTAGTTACCTCACATGGACACCACTATTTCAACTATGGCCAAGGCATCTTTACTGCTTCACTCTCCATTTATCATAAGACCATCCGTCCAGCAAGTGAGTAGCCTAACCTTCTACCAACAGATAAACTCCATTCTTACTCCTAGTCTATCTATCATGATAACTAAGACCCAGATCCTAGAGCCAGAAAGCATGCACGTGTTGTTATCCTTTTAATCCCTAGGGAAAGGAGAAGTAAGTGGTCCAAGGATGACATGTAATCACTGATTCCAGTAACTGACAGCTTTTTTTTTTTAGATTTATTTTTATTGATATTTGACAGAGAGAAACAGAGACAGAGAGAGACAGAGAGAAGGAGGAGGGCCCAGAGCAGTCTCCATAGTTGACATTAGTTTTTCCATATAGTTTCACTTCACAGGTGGGCACAGGGCTGCGCAGGGCAGGAACTGGGCCGGGAGCCTCCCACATAGGCCCTGGCAAGAACTGAACTGAGGAAACTCCCCAGTTCAGCATGTGGGTCTGTATGGGCCGGGGCCGGGATTCGATCCTCGGTCCTCAGGGTTTCAAAGCGAGCGCTGTACCCGCTGAGCCATCCCAGCTTTCCCAGTAACTGACATCTTTAAGAAACAGAACTATATTTTGCATTCTTTTATGAGAAGGTTAGTCAAGTATGGTCATAAGAAGAGACAAAGGAGGGCGAAATTTAGGGAAAAACAGTTTATTGTACTCACAGTTCCTAGAGACAGGAGGCACGGCATGTCCCTCAGGGCCACATGGAAAAACCCTGGGGTGGTCCAAAGGCAAAGGAAATGAGTGGGGGGAGAGTGGAGGCCGTGACCTTTACTGGGTTTTCATGGGAAAGGCAACACTGGGCAGGGCGAATAGATTGAAATTGGCTAGTTCGAATGATTTTAGTGGTTGTATGCTATAAGGGTGACCCCTAGTTGCCTGGTTCCTGGCTCTGAGATGATTAAGGCAGAGGAATATTGCCTACAAAGCTCCTAAATGTGTCCTAGGAAACCAACCAGGGCAGCCATATTTCAAACAGGATTGAATCGTGCATATTTGAGTAAGTTAATTACTTCCTTGGGCCTTAGCTTCCTAATTTGGCTATAGAGCTTGAGATAGATGATAAAGTCCTTTTCATCAATTTACTATACTTTTTACATATAAATAAAATTGACATGGGCTAAATTTCTCATTTTCTTCAAAGGGAGAGGCTCTGAAAGTATACATTTTGACTTACCCTATAAGTGCAAATATTTTCCCAGATTTACCTCTCTACCCAAAAGATCGTTGAGGTTTACAGTGAGTTAATACCAAGCCAAAGAGGTAAGTTGTAAATTACTTATTTGGCCAAAATCAACTATAGGTCAGTTATTTCAAAACTTGCTCAATGTTAATGTTTGAAAAACATCAACACCTCCATTATATTGTGAGTATTGATGGAAAAAAGAAAAGTACAGTAGACCGTCTTCTAAAGAGAAAAGGCTGGGGCAGTAGGAAAATGCTCAGTGAGCCATCACATAGAGGGCATTTTAATAAAGAGGGTAGAACAAGACCTTTGATTGGGAAGTGTTGATTGCAAAGCATGTATAGAGGAATTTGAAAAATAAAGTGGGCCTTATGTGACTAAATGGTTAGTGATGTTATTTGAGAACTAGAAACTTAAAGACTGGCATGAAGAACTTTATTCATGTTAATCTATTCATCAGTTAGCTGTATTTAGAAGTCATCTCAAATATGTTTTGGATGGGCTGTGAGAAATTTACACAGAAAAAGTGCTACTGTGACTTTGCCAATAAATTGTGTATTTCACCATGTGCTAATGATTTTTTTTTTTCCAAAAGAGAATACGTTGTGACCTCAATAAACTTTTATATGTCAAAATAATGAAACAGAACCTTATTTTCTGGTGCCAACTTTCTATAAAATCACTCTTTAAAAAATATTAATCTCACTGCAGCATGTAGAATTTTACACACAGCTTCAAAATGGGTCTGGCAGTATATATCTTTATAAAGTGAAAAGACTTGGAAGAGATTCAAGCTTCAAATACCAAACTTTGTATCTGTACCTTTGATTTCTTATTGTTTGTTTGTTTTTTTCAATGTATATGGCAAATGCTTACACTATATCACATAGCACAATCACATCTTAGATAATATCAGTGGACTGATGTTGCTCCTTTATTATAGTTTCCACAGTGGATGTTTTTATAGGTCTGTAATGTGGAAGACAGCAAATAAGTGTATGTTTCCTTTTGTTCAACCAAAGTTGTTGTAGCCCTAAAAATAACAAAAGTTAATAGCATTGTATTTAAAAAATCTAAATGTAAACCTTTAGACTGGATAATTTGTCCTCAGCACAGTATCCTGGTTAAGAGCTAAAAGCTAAGGCTGCTTCAGTTTAAGACCCAGCTCTGCCTATTACTAGTTGTGTGACTATGCAAATTATGTTTGCAAATAATTTAAAAGCTTTGTTGTCAGGGTTTTTCTGAACAATATTTTAGGTCAAGGATATTCCATTACAAGGCAGAGTGACATCAGTTGGAATGGTAGAATAAGGACCTCCAAAGAGCTGCTCCATTATAAAATTAAGAAGAACATTAAGAAACATTGTCAAAAAAAACTTTTTCAGAACTTTATTTTTTTCTACATGATTTAAAAGACAATTGTACAGGGCAATAATTATAAATCTGAGTTGATGGGTATCTGATGTATAAAGATATAATTTGTGTAACTATAACAACACTAGAAAAGGGGAAGACAATGAAGCTATTTAGAAACAGAGTTTTTGAATGTTAAGACATTAAAATTTTATTAATTTGAACTAGATTCTTATAAGGTAAAATATTAGTCACCAGAGCAACTACTAAAAAATTTACTTTAAGATATAATAAAATAATGACAAGGAAAAGAAAATGGTAAAATGGAAAATATCTATTTAAGGCCAAGAAGGCAGTAATAAAAATAGAGAAACAATAATGCATAAGATATGTGGAAAACAAATTGCAAATGGCAGATATAAATTCTGCCTTATCATTAACTATATTAAACATAAATTAATATTCACATCAAAAGGCAGAGATTGTCAGAGTACGGTAAATAAAAATTTGACCTAACTATATGTTGTATACAAAAGATTTGCCTTTGAGGGAAGCCGGGATGGCTCAGTGTGTTAAGCGCTCACTTTGCAGCCCCGAGGTCTGAGGATCGAATCCCGGCCCCAGCCTGTGCATATCCATGTGCTGAACTGGGGTGTACTTCCCATGTGAGAGGCACCCAGTTCTCTTCTCGCCCCCTGATTCAGTCCCTGGCTCAAAGCACTGAGGGGTCATGCCTCCCATGCAGAAGGCCTGCAGTCCAGTTCTTGCCCCCTGGTTTGGCTCCAGGCTTAAGGGGGCATGCCTCTCATGTGGGAGGCCACCAGCCCAGTTCCTGCCCTGTGCACCCCCCGCCCACCTGTGTGGAACAAAACCATGTCGAAAACTGATGACATACAACCATGGAGACTGCTCTGGGCCCTACCACTTTTTTCTGTCTGTCTCTGTCTCTGTCAAATACAATAAAATAAATCTTTAGAAAAAATGATTTACCTTTGATTCAAAGATATAACACGTTAAAAGTAAAGGAATAAGAAATATGCACCATAAAAAAAGTAACCAAAAGACAGCTGCAGTGGCTATATTAATAGAGACAGAATAAACTTTAACAGAAATTGTCACTATAGAGGACATTTTATAATGATAAAAAAAATAATTCATCAAAAATATATAATGATTACAAACATATATACACTAAATTATAGAACTCCAAAATTCATAAAGCAAAAACTGATAGAGTTTAAGGGAGAAATAGACAATTCAGCAAAAATTGAAGATTTCAACACCCCATTTTCAATAATAGATAAAACAAATCAACAAAAGATCAACAAGGAAATGAAAGGCCTTAACAGTACCATAAATCAATTATGTACCATAAATCAATTAACAAGCATCTATATAATACTTTATCCGATAGCAGCAAAATGCACTTTTTTTCTGAGTTCACATGGAATATTTTCCGGTGTAGACTATACAGTAAGCCATAAAACAGGTATTAATCAATCTAAAAGCATTGAAATAATACAAAGTATTTATGTTCTTTGATCACATAGAATGAAATTAGAAATCAATTTTAGAAGAAAATGTGGAAATTAAACAAAATACACCTAAATAATAAATGAGTCAAAGAAGAAACACAAGAGAATTTAGAAAATACGTTGATATAAATGAAAATGAAAATGAAAACGCAACATGCCAAAAATTATGGATGCAGTTAAAATCATTCTTAGATTGATATAGTCTCATTCATTTATTTTTAGTTTTACTTCCCTTGCATTTGAGGTCAAGTTCATAAAGTTCTCTCTGAACACTAGGTCTATAAGTTTAGTATCGATGTTATTTTTCTATGCAGGTTATCGTTTCAGGTTTTAAGTGGAGGTTTTAATCCATTTTGAGTTAATTTTTGTATATGGTGACAGTTCACAGTCCAGATTCATTCTTTTACAGGTGGTTTTTCACTTTTCCCAGCACCATTTACTGAAGAGGCTTTATTGTCTCTACTGTATATTTTTTGCTCCTTTTGTACACCTGGAACCGATGTAATTTTTACCAACCAATGTCACCCCAATAAATTTAACAATTAAAAATAACCATGCAGAGATGCTGGGATGGCTCAGCAGGCTGAGCTCTCATCTTGCAGCCCCAGGGTCCAAGGACTGAATCCTGGCCCCAGCCCATGTGGACTCATATGCTGAACTGGGGTGTGCTCCCAGTTCAGTTCTCACTGGGGCAAGCTCCACGTGGGAGGCCCCAGGCCTGGTTCCTGCCCTGCGCAGCCCCATGCCCACCTGTGGAATGAAATTATGTAGAAAACCAATGACATGCAATTATGGACACTGCCCTGGCCCCTTTCCCTTCTCTCTCTTCTTCTCTCTTTCTCTCTGTCAAAAACAATAAAAGTAAATCTTTTTAAAAAGTATGCTTGGAGAAAAACGTATAGCAGTAAATGTATATATTAAAATAGAAGAAAGATTTCAATTTATAGTTTAACCTTCCACCTTAAGAAATTAAGAAAGAAGAGCAAACTATATTCAAATAAAGCCGAAGGAAGAAAATAATAAAGAATAGGAAGAAATTAAAAAAATAAAGAATAGGAAACAACAGATAATTAATGAAATCAAAAGTTAGTTCTTTAAAAATATCAACAAAATGTGTGATGCTTTAGCTTGATTGACCATGAAAAACAGAGAAGTTTCAAGTTACTAAAAACAAAATTGAAAGAGAGGACATTGATATCCAACCTATTATATACTAACAAAACTGATGACTGAGAAAGTGGACAAATTTTTGGAAACACATACATTGCTGAAACTGACTCAGAAAGAAATGAAAAATCTGGATACATAGCAAGCTGAGAGACTGAATTAGTTGACATAACACAAACAGAATAGCTTCACTGATAAATTCAACAAAACATTAAAGGAAGAATTAACAACAAAGCTTCACAACTCTTTCAAAAAATAGAAGAGGCAAGGACATTTCCTAACACGTTGTATGAAATTTCCAGTACCCTGAACTCAAAATAAGATAAAGACATCACAAGTAAAATGACTAAAGGCCAATATTTCTTATGACTATAACAGGATGCAAAAAACCTTCAAAATAATAACACACATGAAAAGGATTATATACCTATGACCTGGTGAGATTTATCTCAGAATTATAAGGTTTGTTTAACATTTGAAAATCAACTGATATAACACATCATATTAATAAAATAAAATACAAAACTTCTATAGTCGTCTCAGTAGTTGCAAAAAAAGCATTTACAAATCCCAAACACCCTTTTAATATACATACACTCAACAAACAAGGAATAGAAGAAAACTTCTTTATTCTGATAAGTGGCTTGTATCAGGAATCACATTAACATACTTCAGAGTGAAAGCCAAAGCTTCTCTTTTAGATCAGGAACACAACTAGGTTGCTCAATTTTGCCACTTCCACTCAGTAATGTACTGGAGATTTATACCAGGGCAATTAGGCAAGAAAAAAAAAAAGCATCAAGATTATAAATGGAGAAGTAAAACTATTTTCTATTCACAGATGACAATAATCTTGTATGTTGAAAATTCTAAAACACACACAGAGTTAATAAATGATACCAATAACTTTGCAATATAAAAAGATCAATATAAAAACATTGGGATAGCTCAGCAGCTGAATTCTTGTATCACAGTCACAAAATCTGAGATTTGATTCCCGGCCACAGCCTGTGCAAACCCATATGCTGAGCTGCAGCACAACTGGTAACCACTGGGATGGCTCAGCAGTGAAGGTTCTCAGCTCCCATGAAGGGGGCCCCTGGTTTGGTTCCCGCCCCACGTGACCCCACATCTACCTGTGTGGAATGAAACCATGTCACAGCTAATGATGTACAACTATGGTGACTGCTCTGGGATCTTCCCACTCTGAAAATGAAATTAAGAAAATAATTCTATTTATAACAGCATAAAAAAGAATAAAATAGAATAAATTTAAAAGAAGTACAAGATGTGTACATTGAAATTAGAAAGCATTATTAAAGAAATCAAAGAACATTTAAGTAATGGGATGAAATGACATGTTCTTGGATCAGAAGGCTTAATATTATTAGGATAACAACATTCACAAAACTATTTTATAGATTCAATTTAATTCCTGTCTAAATCCTAGCTGATTTTATGCAGAAAGCAATAAGTTGATCCTAACTAAAATAGAAATACAAAAAAATCCCAGAATAGCCCAAGTAATCTTGAAAAAGGAAGAACAAATTAGGAAAAGACATGTCTAGAGATAAAAATCTGTAGTATTCAAGACAGTGTGGCACTCCTAGATATCTATCTGTCTATAAGGATAGGCATATAGGTCAACAGAACAAAACCGAGAGTCTAAAAATAAATACATTTATGGCCAATTGATTTTCAACAAGGGTAACAAGACAGCTCAATAGGGAAAAAATAGTCTTTCAAACAGATAGTGCTGAAACAACTGGGTATCCACATGCAAAAGAAAGAACTTGAATTCTTATCTCACACCATACACAAAAATTAATTTAAAATGGACCTATTTAATCAAAAATAGACCTAATATGTAAGACCTAAAACTACAAAGCTCTTAGAAGAAAACATAGGAGTAAAATATTTCTGATATTATATTAGGCAGCAATGATTTGTAAACATCAAAAGCATAAGCAATAAGAGAAAAAGTAGATAAAATAAAGTTTATCAAAATTAAAAAGCTTTTGTGATGCTAAGGATACTATCAAGATTGTAAAAAAAGAAAAAACAAAATCCAGGAATGAGAGAATATATTCACAAAACATATATCTTAATAAAGAACTTATTTTCAAAACATAACTCAATAATAAAAAGATAAATTTACCCAATTAAAATCTAAGGAATCATTTTAAATAGACATTTTACTAAAGGAAAGAAATACATACACATGGACAATAAGCACATGAAAAGATGTTTATCATCTTTAGGCATTAGGAAATGAAAATAAAAGTCACAATGTGATATCACTTCACACAAATTAGAATGACTATATAAAATAGACAATAACAAGTATTGAGGTGGTATAGGGATATTGGAACCCTAATGCATATTGCTAGTGATTATAAAATGGTGCAGCATCTTTGGAAAGAAGATTTGCAGTGTCTCAAATGTTTAACAAAATGTTTATATGACTCAACAGTTCAACTCTTAGATGTATGTATACCCAAGAGAAAAGAAAACATATGTCCAAATAAAAACTTGTGCATGAATGTTCATAGAAGTACAGTTCCAAATAGCCAAGATATGGAAACAAAACACATGTTGTTCAATTGATTAGTAAGTATGTATATTCATACAATAGAATGTTATTTAACCCTAAGAAAGTATGACACATGTTACAACATGGATGGACCTTAACATTATACTAAGTGAAATAAGCCAGATCCTAAAGGTCATATACTCTGTATTGCCATTCATATGACATGTCCAGAATGACAAATCTGCAGAGACATATAGATGAATGGAGATTTTTTAGCACTGGAGAAGTGAGTGAGGGGGATGTCAGGGTGGCTCAGTGGGTTGAACACTCGTCTTGCAGCCCTGGGATCCAAGGATCAAATCCCGGCCCGTGAGGACCTATATGCTGAACTGGGGTGTGCCCCTAGTTCGGTTCTCATCAGGGTGAGCATCTGATGCGGGAGGTCCCTGGCCAGTTCCTGCCCTGCACAACCCCACAACCACTTGTGCAATGAAATTATGAAGAAAACGAATGAAGTGCAACTATGCAGACTGCTCTGCTCCCCCCCACCCCCATCTTTGTCTTGCTGGGTCTCTCTCTCTCCGTCAAAAACAATAAAAATAAAGCTTTAAAAAGAAGTGAGTGAGGGTATACTAACTGCTACAGGTACAGGGTTTCTTTTGGGGGTGCTGAAAATATTCTGAAATTACATAGAAATGATGATTGCATAATTTTGTGAATATGCTAAAAAGCACTGAATCATATACTTCAAAGAGGTATTTTATTTAATACTTTATAAATTGTAAAATATAAGTGCTTAACACTGACAAATATTAAACACTCAGCAAATGTTTGTTGTTATCATTAATTGGAATAGACTACTGGTATTCTATCATTCTATCATTAGGAATGGAAACACAAAAGAAATAAATAACTAAATTTTCTGTGGAGTAAGTAATTCATAGAGCATTTTGCTGAGCATGATATGGGAGTCTGGAAGAATGAACAGTCCCTGTGCCAAGTGGGAAGAGAAAGAAAACAGGCTGTGATATGGGTTATGCTTGTAAAATGCTGGGCCTTCCCTGCATTACTCAAATGAATTAAAAAGTCATCACTAAACAAATAAGTTTCTAATGTTATACCCCTGGTGAATGCCACATAGAGCTGAACTTGTGAGAAGCAGCTTGATTACAAAGTAATGCCTTCATTTCTGAAAATTTGTCATTGTGACTTTCAGTCAAGGGTTCATGGTGAAGACCTAACCATAATTTATTTCTTTCAAGGGCATCCATAACAGCCTGGCCCTTCAATGAACTCAGTTTTCAGCTATCCTGGAGGGTGACGGCATGTCTCTTTGAGGTATATCCACAGGATAATTCCTCCTAGGGTACACAGTCTATATTTTAAATCAAAGTTGCTCCAACATAACCTCTACCTTTGTTGCAAAGTTCTCCAATTATTTTCAAAGAGACACAGAAATTTCACAGAACGTATTTATATTAAAATTGTTTATTCCTGATGATAGACAATAGAGAAACTGCTGTGGAAGAAACTTCCATAGACGAGGGCTGTCTGAAAAAAATCCAGCCGTAAATGTCTCTATTTTTCATATTACGTGGCTGGACACTTTCTAGACAGCCCTCGGATGTCAGTGACTCTGAATACATGTAAGTGTACTCAGAGTCTCATCTTTCCTGAATTAGGGCAAAGCCTGAACAACCAAGCTGAAGAGATGGGTTTGTTGGTGAACAAGGGAGGCAGAGGAAGAAAATATTGGCAGAAAAAGAATAGAAGTTAGGCCAAATAGAGTTTCCTGAATTGGCCAGGGAGAAAAAATATCTGGATGGGAAGGAAGAATTTAAGCTATTAGCTGTTATGCACCTACAACTTCCCCTCTTACTTTTATGTAATTTCCCTCCACATGTGGGCAAAGTCACAGACATGTAGAAACCACTTTTTTTTCCTCTCAACCACTGCATTCAATCCAAGTCCCTTGAATGTCTGTGGCCGTAGATGCGATTCCTGAGAAGGTCAGGAAGTTATTGGTGAAATCGCTTTCTTCCAGCATCAAGCTCCTCAAAAAGAAAATGCCAAAGCCTTTGCTATGGTGGAGAAAGTGGTATTTCATAACATCCCCAGCCTATCTGTGGGTGTTTATCACTGTGACGATTAATATGTCTGTTTCCTTTAAGCCTTAAAATTAGAACACCAGGCCCAAGTTTGTTTACAGTTCAGCATGTGCAGGGCCTGAGCCACACAGCACGGCCAACAGGAAGCGTGTGTGCGGGGCATTGCGCTCTCCACACCAAGAGCATCACTGGCGGTGTGTTTAGACAGGAGAGCTCAGAAAAATGAGCACACCGTAAACGTTGCCAGTCATTCAGAAACCGAGATATCTGGAAGCGATAAAAACTACGATTGATAAAAGCTTCCCTTGTTAAATGTAGGCCACACATACTCTAAATAAAATATACCACTTAGGAAATGATTTGTGTTGATAAAACCTGATGGAGCTGTTTTTCCAAATGTCTTCTCCCTGCTGGGAATTTCACACTTTGGCAGGCTCTCCCCAGGCCGCCCCAGTTGCCAGACTCCTTCCATGACCTGACCTGGTGTTGTTTATACGCCTGTTTACACATTTCTTAACAACCTTTGCGAAGCGCCTTTAATGACTTTCACTCCTGGCAGTGCTTAGCTTGAGGCAGAACTCCAAAGGCTGCCAGTGTTGTTCTGTTTATTTGTGCAGTGCCCTCCCCCAAGCTCTGTCCCCCCTCCCCCCTTAAAGAGGGGCCTGGAAAGCATGTTGCAGGTTAGATGGCTATAGATGAGTTTTAAGATTTGGCCCGTAGCTACCAGTAATGAAGTATGGTAAGGCCATTTAAATAATTAGGAACTGTCATCCTGTTTCAAGGGGGCTCATATAGACAACCAAACATTAATATTCGAGTCTGCTTAAAGAAGTAGAATGACAGTGTCTGACCTCTGGTACTCATCAAGTATGTGATGGAGGACAAGTCCATTATTTCTGGGCCTTGTTTCCTTCGTCTGCTAAATGGAAGGAGTGAATTAGATGATCGCCAAGGTCCAATCACCCTGTCAGGCCGAACTCAGTGATTCCTGTGTAACCTTCACACTTGGCTATAGACTAGGACAGATAGAAATTTTCCTCCTGCAGATGCCTTGAAGAATAGTATGAGAATATTTGACTTTTAGGCCACTCTGATATTTTAGAATATAAAAACGACAATTGACAATCAAATTATATAATTCAGGCCATGAAACTACAAGTAAGATTTACATTATTTAGAGTGATTAAAAAACAAAACAAAACTGAGCATTACAATGTCTCCCTTTCTGCTTTGTAGAAACCATTGTCACAAAAAAGCCAGGAATCCATCCTGAAATGCTTGGGCCAGAGTCAGGAAAGACCAGGAGCATTTGGGTGGGCAGACAAGAATGTTCTGGAACAATAGTTGCCCAGATGCACACAGCAGAGTAGTGCTCTAACTTCTGCAGCATTCAGACAGGCTGAAGAGTGCACTGCTGAAATCAGGAGCATTCACACAAGCAAAGTTCTGATGTCAAAGGATGTACTCATAAAAACAGTGAATAAATATACCGATATCAGAACTGGGTCCATTGGGCATTAAAGCAGTTTCAAACATTTCTCATCTGGAAGCAAGAGTAAAAAGTGTTGGGATCATATGATATTTTAAAACATGGCCACTGGTTATAGTGAAAAATAGATTCACATATTTGAAAGATTCAGAACTGTTCTAAGTACAAAGAAAATATGTTAGCAAACTAATGTACATGTGGAGAGCTCTTTATTTTACATATTCATTACTAAAGGAACAGTCCCATCTGATCTATTCTCTCTAAAATCCTGTTGATCACATGATAGATTATCTTGGTTTAAGTTTCTTAGAATGATAGTGTGAGGATTGCTAGGGACATCCCTTTCTTGTGGATTTTGATTTTAGTCTATGGCACATGTTTATTAAACATCCACTTTTGTACCAGGCCTGGGAATACCAAAGTGAAGAAGGCATGCATATGGTACCCTCTGCCTCAAAGAGTTTAAAGTCCAAAGACTGGGAATGCTAGAGAATTTGGTATTGCAACAGAAACTATAATACAAAATAATAAATGCATTTATGAGCTTCTTTTTTTCCTTGAGGAATCTTTTTTCTATCAGTCGGGGACACGTGTTCACATACACTCTGAATATTTTCCCTTATTACATATATTTGGGGCTATCGGTTAACTTGAATAAATAAAGTAGCCTCTTTTAAAAAATTTGCTGAATGATGTTTTTTGTTTTAAATTTTCTTTTTTTCTTTTTTCTTTTTTTTTATTGTTTTTGACAGAGAGAGAGAGAGAGAGAGAGAGAGAGAGAGAGAGAGAGAGAGAGAGAGATACAGAGAGAGAGAGAGAACTGAACTGGGGGAAACTCCCCAGTTCAGCACACGGGTCCGCACGGGCCAGGGCCGGGATTAGATCCTTGGTCCCCAGGGCTGCAATGAATGATGGTTTTTTTTACAGCATTGCCCTGGGGGATGAGCCTTTCAGTACTAGAGTTTCTCAGTTACTTGAATTCCTCTTTTCTAGTGATCTTGTCCCTACTCTACTCATTCTCTGGGTCATTAGTGGCCTTGTCATTTTCAGAAACTGCAACTGCTTCTTAATTTCTCCCAATAGGATTTATCACTGCTACAAGATCAGCTACTGTTGTATGTATATATTCCAGGCTTCTTCTCTCTTTTTCGGATAGGAGTTTTATTGCAGGTCAACTATCTTTGCCTCACAATTGTATATTGCAGGCCTGTTTGTAGCTGGATGGGGTAAGGGTTGCAGACATCATGTCTTTTTGTTCAAATGTCAATGCTGTGCAAGGAGACTACGTAGCATGACCTAGGAATGAGGTAAAAAAAAATAGAATGGATACATATTTTTTAACTTTGCTGATAGAATAAGTTACAAAGAGATGAATGGCTAGGAGAAAAACAAATGAGAAGAGGGAGATTAGTTATATGGGCTATAAAATTTTGGGGTACCTAGAGAAGACCACATTAGAATGAGGTGAAAACATGAGAGAAAATGCTGATAGAGAGAAATAATTCATGAGGTTTAACATGTGAAGAATAGTATTTCTGTTAGACAATTCACAGAATGGAGAAATAAAAAAAGAAATTGCCTTAAGGAAATCACTTTTTAAATTATATAAATGTTGAACCACTATGCTATATACCTAATGCTAATACAAAATCATATTGAATGTCAACTATAAATGGAAAAAGGTAAATTTCCCATAGCCTGAGGCATAAACTTAACCAGGCTAACTTACAAAGGCTAAGAATCAAACTGTTAACAGATTTCCCATAATCGGCAGTGAACACTAGAAGCAATGCCTTTAACGTCTTGAGGAAAAGCTATTTTCAATCTAGACAGCCCAGACTATGTATCAGTTAATTGTGAAGGCAGAATAAAGATTTGCAGAACTCAGAAAGCTTACCTCCCAAGAATCCTTTATGAGTAAGAAAAACATGAGCACCAGTAAATAGCTGATTCTACCCAGGAGGCAATGACGGGAGTCTAGAGTTTATTAATCACTATACAGAACTAGAAAGCAATTCTTCCTTGGTACAAGTTGATCTTAGCAAGAACTAGAAGACATTTAGCTAGTAAGAGCATAGAACAATAGACACCTCTAAAGAAAAGACAAGGTAAATCTAAATTTAGGTAACATGATGGAGACATCAGAATGTGAGAATATGATAAAGAATAAGTTGTGATAAGAATGTAACATAATTAAATTTAACAATAAAATATAATAATATTAAAAAAAAAAGAATGTAACATAAGGGATGGGGAAAAAGGGACCCTAAAAATTCTGGAGGAAACAAAAATATGTTAATAGAAAATAGACTCATGTTAATTGATATGATAATAAACATTTGCATAATTCTAAAACTCTAAATGTCATTGATTTGGTTTTTACTTTTAGACTCAAGTTATATGCAAATATAGAGGACTTAACTATAAATGTACAGAGCAATATAAAGATTATTTACCTTGAGAATGCAGCAGTAAAACTATGTACTGTCAGAAATTGAGAAGAACTTGTGAAAGGAAGTCTTAAGGAGTACTAGAGGCAGGCATAGAGATGTTAATATCTTCATGCAAATGCTATGCCTAGAGATTCTGTGGATGGCTGAAGAATTTTATAAATTCCCAATGGCCACAATTTAAAAGTTCTCATGCCAATTAAGTCAGATTTTCTAAAGGTGAACCCAGGCAACAGCGTTTTTAAGTTTCTAAAGTCATCACAATAGCAACCAAGATTTAGAACTACTGAAATAGGTGATCTAGTTTATGCTGGTAGGCAGTAAGGCCAAGAGCTAAGGGTCAAATGGAAAAGTTTGGAGGCCTGAAAATAAGAAAACATTTATGGAAGCTGCAATGAGTCCTGACATAGAAAAATACAGGCTTTTGTCAATTCAGTGAGGTCCCTCTGATCACTG
The DNA here is from genome assembly GCA_004027555.1 of Craseonycteris thonglongyai. Classification (NCBI taxonomy): domain Eukaryota; kingdom Metazoa; phylum Chordata; class Mammalia; order Chiroptera; family Craseonycteridae; genus Craseonycteris; species Craseonycteris thonglongyai. The sequence goes on from PVKE010014905.1 coordinate 34,169, forward strand.
CCTATCCCCCCCCCCCCCCCCCCCCCCCCCCCCCACACACACACACTCACCCATTCTGCATTGCCTCAAAGAAAGATGCTTGGTTT
>PVKE010014906.1:0-34239 GCA_004027555.1 Craseonycteris thonglongyai
TCGTAACTGTTGCGTTCATGCGTTGCGTCCGGTGACAAGTGTAACACATAAGTCAAAATGTATTGTCTGGGTGGGCGGAGATCACAGTGTCAGGCTGTCAGAATTCTAGGAATTTATGACCTTGGCAAATTCCCAGAATGCATTAAACTATTGCTAGAAAGTTTTGTCTTCTACAATCGCTTCAAAGTCCATGGTACACAGAAATCCACCCTAGACATTGCGAGTAATCGACGATCGACCAAAATTGGCCTCGTGATCAGCGATCTACTTGCTGGCCACCCCTGCTCTATACCATACACACACTGACTAGAACCAATGTTTTTAAATCCTGGGTAATCTGAACTGTAAAAAACAACTTATTTGGGTTATTTGTCCTCTTTTGATAATTAATAAGCTCATTGTATTTTACTATATTTATTGGCCATCTTACCTTTTTTTTGTAATTTTTTAAATTTATTTTTTTATTAAATTTATTGGGGTGACATTGGTTGATAACAATTACATTGTTTCCATTACTTTTTTTCAGTACTTGGTTGATAATCTTTTCTCATAGTCCAATTGGGGTTTTATTGTATGATTGTAAAATTTCTGTTATTGGTCTTGTATAGCTTTGGTACACATAATTTGTGACCCTTGGCACTAATGACATTTTGGGTCAGGTAATTCTTTGTTGTGGAGCTGTCTTGTGCATTGCAGGATGTTTAAGCAGCATCCCTAGCTTCTACGCACTACATTTCAGTAGCATCCCTCAAGCTGTGATACCAAAAATACTTCTAGATGTTGCCTGGAGGCAAAATCACCCATTAAAAAAATACTGGTGTACAGCACTGTCCTACCTTTTCATATGAAAACTGTATTCATCACTGGACTGCTATACATCCAGGTGACCTAAATGAGCAACAGAGTTTATAGAGACGAAGGGGCCACTGAAGAGTGACCAAGTAGAGGCAGTATTCTATGTCAGACCTCACATACTAAGGGCTAAGTCCTTGAGTGGAGAATTCTTTTTCCCCTTGCCTCTTCTTCCTTATGCAAGTAAAAATCCTAGGAGGCTTTTTGGATCATTTGGATTTTGGGTTTCCTGTGTAAACTTAAGCAGTTTTCTGAAATTCTACAATCCCATTTCTTTGTAATTAAGACATACAAATGAGACTAAGTACTACCTCCTAAGGTTGATCTCAGATTAAACGCAGTAAGAAAAGTATCCGGCAAGTCCTCTTGTACTACTGGATTTTAAAATTAAGTACATTATTTTGATAAAATACATGAATAAAAAATATAAATCAGTAAGTAAAACATACACAATATGCCTTAGATATGGGTAAGAAACAATCTAGCTTCCTTACGTGAAAATATATAATATTTTCTCCATGGGAAGCGTTGGTTGGATCCTGTTGCACCCCTGCCATATTTGAATATATGAGTTCTGTCCAGAAAACATCCAACCATAAATGCATCTGTTTTTCATGAGGGCTGTCTGGAAAGAATCCAGCCATAAATGCCCCTATTTTCCATATTATATGGCTGGATACTTTCCAGACAGCCTTTTCCTACATAAAAAATATAAGGAAAAAAAAATACAAGAGGTGGGGGAAGCCAGGATGGCTCAGCAGGTTAAGCACTCGCTTTGCAGCCCTGGGTCTGAGGATGGAATCCCGGCCCTGGCCCTTGCAGACCCATATGCTGAACTGGGGTGTGGCCCCAGTTTGGTTCTCCCCCAGATGAGCTTCTCACATGGGAGGCCCCTGGTTCAGTCCCTCGCTCCAAGAAGGTGTGCCTCCCATGCAGGAGATCTCAGGCCTGGTTCCCATTCTGCGTGGTCCCCACTCACCTGTGTAGAACAAAACAATGCCAAAAAAAACCTGATGATGTACAACTATGGAGACTGCTCTGGGCCCTCCCCATCCTCTCTGTCTCTGTCTCTCTGTCAAAAACAATAAATCTTTTTTAAAAAATACAAGAGGTACCACATATCAAATGTACTTTTCGACTCAGAGTTCCTAAAATATTAAGAATAAAAAATTGCAAACTCTTCCAAATTCCCTTTGGAGAAAAATGATTGTACTAGGAAAACTTACTACAATGTTCTTTATCCCATTTCCCATTTAGAAAAAAAAGTGTTTAGGAAAAAAAAAAAAGCACAGCTCACTGCTACGTTTATTTAATTCCAAGAATTCATTCTTGGAAACATTACAGAATTCGGTAAGCTATGCAGTGATCTGTATCTAAAGAAAGTCTAGCAAGAATGTGAAAGTTAGCGGAAAGGAAAAGTGACTACAAATTTTAATTTGTTCTGAAACCCATACACAGATCAAAGTTTGAGAGTAAGATTAGAACTATAATCCACGAGTTATATCAAGGTAAATTGTGTAGCCACAAGCACTGCCGGTGAGTATTCTCAGAGCAAACGAGAAATAGGTCAAAAGAATAAAAATTCAAAACTACCTAAATGTCCATGAATGGGGAAAAGTTATGAGAGACATACACATACTATATCAATTCAAGGAAAAAGGATGTTGCCATTAAAAATACACGAAAGGGGAAGCCGGGATAAGGAAAAAGGATGTTGCCATTAAAAATACACGGAAGGGGAAGCCGGGATGGCTCAGTGGGTTAAGCGCTCAGTTTGCAGCACCGGGGACCGGGGATCAAGTCCTGGCCCTGGCCCGTGCAGAGCCATATGCTAAACTGGGAGCTCCCCCAGTTCAGTTCTCTCTGTCTCTGTATCTCTCTCTGTATCTCTCTCTCTCTCTCTCTCTCTCTCTCTCTGTCAAAAATAAATAAATATATAATAAATAGCAGGCTCGTCACATAGTCACATTTAAAAGAAAAGCAAAAAACAGAAGGGGAAGGAGATGAGGGAGGAGGGAAGGAACATCAAATATATGGTGATCGAAAGAGAATTGACTCTGGGTGGTGAGCACATAATGCAATACACAGACAATGTAATGCAGAATTATATACCTGGAACCTATAATTTTTACCAACCAATGCCAACCCCAATAAATATAACAATTAATACAAAAAGTATATATATATATGCTATATGGGGATACTAAAATAGCTCAGCAGTTGAGCACTTCCCTCACAATTGGGAGGTCTGGGGTTCGATTCCTGGTCCTGGCCAGTACAACTTCATATACTGAATTGCAGTGCAACTGGTAATTCCCAAGATGGGTTGGCAGTGAAGGCTCCTACCTCCCATGAGGGAGGTTCCTGGTTTGGTTCTGGCCGTACATGGTCCCATATCCAACTGCGTGGAATGCAACCATATAACTATATAGACAGCTCTGGGACCTCCCCTCTTCTCTCCCTCTCACCTTCTTCTCTCAAACAACAAAAAATAAAATCTCTGAAAATTAAACATAAATAAAAATAAATAAATAAAGGTGTTCCAATTTAATAATATTACACAACTGTAAATAACATATTTAATGAGATAGTACAATGTAATAATAAATGTCTATAAAATATTAAGAAAGCTATGAATACATGTTGGGAAAAGCTATGAGAATATAAAAATAGTTACATAATGTGACAGCAGTGAAGTAAAAATGTGGGAGAAATGGCTAGTCCTATTAATTTTTCCATACTTATTTTTGAAATCAAATAAATAAATGAAATCAAATATTTCTGAAATCAAACACTAAAAACAGAGCAAAATAAACAGGTTGTTAAGTGCCTGGTATTTTCCTTGAATTATCTCCAAAAAAACCCCAACAACATGTGACTTTCCAAGTAATGAAATTTTAATAAAAAGAAAGGCAAGCCTCCCGCCCACCAAAAAAGAAAGGCAAACCATATGCACCTGGAATGTGGTCATTTTTCTTCTTTCTTCTGCACAAGTATAGATTCCTGAGATATGGGGAGTCCTGGTAGTGTCTGGAAAGGTAGAAAAGGGTCAAGAAAGGGTGTCCAGATATGTTGCTCAACCTCCATGAATGCTTACTCTAAATTCGCCAAGGATCCCCTTCCTTGGAGTGGCTACTGGTGTACACAGCTTGAAGAGCAAATCATGACAGGGCTACTCGATTCCTGCACAACACACACACTGGCACCACCTATAGTGTTGCCTTTTGGCTCCCAAGGTAGCAATTCAGATTCTGATATGTTAGAAGCTGGTACAATATAAGGTACCAAGCAAGAATCATCTCTGGGGAAATGGTATCTGGGTTCCAATCCTAGTTCAGCTTGGGCAATTTAATAACACTCTTTTTCCTCAATTTTATCATCTGCACAGCTGAGAGAATATTAATTCCAACTCACTTGAGAGCTGGACAGCACCTTGAATACAATCAGGGTTTCTTATTTTTGTAGCAATAGTAAGAAAGATGACACTCTGTAATGTGAAACTGCTCTTGTGTGAGTTTACCAAAGACATTGTACGAAACACAATTATAGGCAGAAAGAAGCAAGAGCATGGAAATTATTATAGGCAAAATAGCAGCTTTTTTATTGCAAGATCACTTTCCTTTAGGGGATGGTAGGGGTCTATTTAGTGATTTCCTAACTAGTGCTGATCTGGCCATTTCTTTTTGACAGAGAGAGAGAGAGAGAGAGAGAGAGAGAGAGATACAGAGACAGAGAGAGAACTGAACTGGGGGCACTCCCCAGTTCAGCACATGGGTCCGCACGGGCTGGGGCCAGGATTCGATCCTGGGTCCCCGGCGCTGCACAGTGAGCACTTAACCCACTGAGCCATCCCGGCTTCCCCATCTGGCCATTTCTGATGGACCAAATCAGGTTTAAAATTCCATTGCTGGGAGAGCCAAGACGTCATTAAGTCTCCATTGGTGAAATGGGACTTAGGCATAAGTGACTCCATTCAGGATCTATTGTCTTGTTTTTTTGTTTTTTGTTTTTGTTTCTTTTTTTTGTTTTTTTAAAGATTTATTTTATTGATTTTTGACAGAGAGAAACAGAGACAGAGAGACACAGAGAGAAGGGGGAGGGCCCAGAGCAGTCTCCATAGCTGACATTAGTTTTCCATATAGTTTCACTCCACAGGTGGGCACAGGGCTGCGCAGGGCAGGAACTGGGCTGGGAGCCTCCCACATAGGTCCCGGCAAGAACTGAACTGGGGGCACACCCCAGTTCAGCATGTGGGTCTGCATGGGCCGGGGCTGGGATTCGATCCTCGGTCCTCGGGGCTTCAAAGCGAGTGCTTTACCCGCTGAGCCATCTCAGCTTTCCCTGTTTTTGTTTTTGTTTTAAAGATTTATTTTATTGATTTTAGACAGAGAGAAACAGAGACAGAGAGAGACAGAGAGAAGGGGGAGGGCCCAGAACAGTCTTCATAGTTGACATTAGTTTTCCATATAGCTTCACTCCACAGGTGGGCGCAGGGCTGAGCAGGGCAGGAACTGGGCCAGGAGCCTCCCACATAGGTCCTGGCAAGAACTGAACTGGGGGCACACCCCAGTTCAGCATGTGGGTCCGCATGGGCCGGGACCAGGATTCGATCCTCGGTCCTCAGGGCTTCAAAGCGAGCGCTTTACCCGCTGAGCCATCCCAGCTTTCCCTATTGTCTTGTTTTTAACATCTCTGTCCCTGAGAAATCAGATTATTCTGCCCTTCTCAACCCCTCCACCTTCCCAGCCAGTAATGGTTTTGGGTGTAAGCTAAGGTGACCAGACTGTCCCGCTTTTGGCAGGACAGTCCCGATTTTTGGAAAGAATGCACAAGCTAGGGAACGGCGGGAGATAGACCAAATTTTTTAATCAAGAATCCCCCCCCCCCCCGTCAATGGTGTCCCGCTTTACCAATGTTAAAATCTGGTCACCTTAGTGTAAGCCTAGCTTCTTACAGAGATCAAAGAGAAATGCCAAAGGCACTGAAGCTGGAGCTCTTAACCCACCCCGATTCACGGCTTTCAGGGAACTGAGCACACCCACAACTAAAGACTGGAAGCCACCATTCACCACCTGCTGGGAAGTGTCTTAACACTTTTATCTGTACTATCACCTTTAATTCTCAAACCACTGTGTCAGGAAGATAGTAATGTCATCTGAATTTCACAGAGGAGTGAAATTTAGGTCAGTCGCCCAACATTCTACTGCAGAGCGGATGGAAGGTGCGTGGCTTAGGGAGGCGGAAAGGGCTGGAGACCTTGCAACCGGACGACCCAAGACACCACTGGCCTTAACGCAGAGGCGCCTGGAGGGGAGTGCTGCTCGCCGCTGAAGCCTGAAACCACCGCTGTCTCAGGTAACCTTTCTCCTAATTCACTGGCTAGGTCATACTGGTACACAGGAGAATTCGGAAAGGTCGCAGGAAGCCGACCGAGCTCACCACCACGAGGGAAAAGACCATGGAACTCCGGAGACCTGGAGCGGAAGTGGTAAGATGGAATACACTTCCCAGAACCCCCCTGCCCCCAATGCCTGTAAGGAAGTACGTATTCTAATCTCTTCGGGACCTGTGGACTACACTTCCCAGAAAGCCAGAGAACACCGTCCACGTTCTCACCCTCTTCAGGCTCAAGGGCTTCAGACATCTCAGTGATGTTGGGCCACAATTCCCTCAACACTTGTTGGGACAAAGTGCACACTGTCAACTTCAGGGCCGTGACGTGGGTACTTAATCCATTTCCCGCCACGATCCCCATTTGGGGATTTTGGAATTTTACGTACACCACTTGGCGCGAAATATATATTAGGTGCGTTTGACAGTTTAATTTCATTTTCTATATATCGGTCAATATTGTTTATAGCAAATTGTATTTTGTGTTTCGTTTCTTTATAACAGGTGAACAAATTTGAAATTTATCTGGAAATTGAACACAACAAAATTATATTTGAAGCATATTTTTGGGTTTTTATATTATAAATACCGTACATAAATATGTAATTTAGAGATTATAGCAACTATCTGTTACTTACTCAGTCTTTTGTTTTTTACAAAAATGATTTTATTGATCATTTTATTATGATACCCATTTGGGGATCGTGGCTGATATCAAGTATTTTTTCTCTTTTATATAAATGGTTTTTATTTTATGAGAATAGGTACCAAGAAATTTTTCTTGCTTGCTGAATTAGAAGACATTATAAATTACACTAATTTTTTTGAAAGTGATGACGATTATGCTACTGTTGATATTGCTGAACTTACCCCTGATAAAGTCGATATTGTTTTGGATAGTGAAGACATTGATGAGAACATATTAGAAGATAGCTGTCCCAGAGATGTTCCCGGAAAACTAGAAATTCATTCGAGTGCTCTCAATATAGCTTCTAAATACAAGCACAGAACCAGATAACGACAATGTAACTACAACTGAACAAAAACCAAAATGTATGAAAAAAACTAATATGAAGAGTTGAGAAACAAACTCAGATTGGCAAAAAATGAGACCCGACTTTGTAAAAATACTTGGAAATAATGATCACATTGAGAATGTTCGACCACAAATAAAGCAGTCATTAAAAGGAAAGTCACCTGTTGAGGTTTTTGAAACTCTATTTGATGAAGAAAAAAATGACTTATATAGTCAAACAAAGTGTCACATATGCCGCTCAAAATAAACATAGTTTCACTTTTTCAACAGGCTGTTTGAGAAAATTTATAGGATTTTTATTGCTTACTGGATACCATTCATTATCACAGGAGCAAATATATTGGTGTGAAGATGAAGATTCATTGAAGTTGTAAGAAAATGTTCTTCTAGAAATAGATATTTAGAAATAAAAAGAAATCTTCATTTCAATGATAATTCCGAGCTCCTCACTAATAAGACAGCAAACCCAGATTTCAGATTTCAAAATAAGTCCACTAATACAGTCAATGAACCAACGATATCTCAAATTTGGGATTTTTTCAAAAAATGTAAGTACTGACAAGCAAATGGTTCGGTACTATGGTCATCATTATTTCAAGCAGTTCATTAGGGAAAAGCCTTTTTTTTTTCATGCAACCTGCCACGGTTGCATGAAAAAGTGCCCCATTTGGGACTTTTTAAAAAATATAAAATATTTTCACAACAAAACATAATTTGAATATAATTATATTGTTACACAACTTTTTGTGCATATATATAACTTTTCCTGTCAAAAATTAAAAAAAAAAAATGCAGCTAATGGGTTAAACTGAGTTGCAAATTTTCGATAGATGTGACTTCCTGAAATCTACAATTATTACAGTATTGCTGGAAATGCAAACAGTGAGTCACAAGATTAAAAAATTAATCTCGAATTGGGAAATGTTCACTTTTGGGGCTGTAGGGAGCTGAAAGGAAGGTAATGTTTGTATTACACAATCTAATTGTATGAAATTAAAGCTAGGAATTTGCAGAATGGGGGAGGTAGTGTGGTTTTGAAGAGGCAATGATATGCAAATAAGGTACAATCGCTTTGGATGATTCAGTCATAATGCATTGAGAACTACTGATAATCACAAGTTGAAAAGTTTAAATTATTAAACAGCAAAGTAGTAATCTAACACTTTCCTCAAATTTTTATGGAACAATACCGAAGGAATGTTTTTGATGGGCTGATTACTTAGACTTTAAAGGTATTAAATATTCATGAAAGTCATCAGGGGTCTTGGAGAAAAAGTCGTTATAAACAAGAATTCTGGTCTCCAGAAAGGCCTGCTGAAGATCCCTATTGAGTTAGCTGGGAGAATCACACAGAATGGCCTGTGAACAATGCTGTTTTAGAGCAAAATAGCTGGTAGTTAGTTCAACTGTTCTGCTCATAACTGGATATTTGTAGAGCAGAAGGCTGTGTCTCATTTCAAGTTTATGTGATGTTTCTATATGAACATGATGGTGGGCTGATAAATTTTACCTACACTACAGTATTTTTTGTTACATTAGACACAATCTGGATATAACTGGTTTTGTGTGGTGGTATCTTCCTGCCATCATTATGGACCATGCACACACAAATGCTTACATTTTTCACCCACGCACATTAGGTAGAAATAGTGTGCTATTGTTAAGTGTTAAATTTATGACAGTGACTTTGGTTGGTAAAAAATACATAGGTTCCAGGTGTACAATTCTACATCACCTATGTATTGCATTGTACAGAGTCAGTTCTCTTTCCATCACCATATATTTGATACCCCTTGCAACATCCCCACCACCCTCCCCTCTTACCCTCAGGTAACCACTAAACTATAGACTGTGTCCATGAGGTTTTTTTCCTTTGTCACTTTTAGTTTTATATTCCACATATAAATGAAGTCATATGGTTCTTAATGTTTTGAGTCTGACCTGTTTTGCTTACTATGATGATCTCAAGGTCCATCCATGTTGTCACAATGGCAGTATTTCATCGTTTCTTATCACTGAGTAATATTCCATTGTGTAAATGTACCAAACTTCCACATCCAGTCACCTATCAAAGGATACTTTAGTTGTTTCTACAATTTGGCCACTGTGAACAGTGCTGCAACAAACATTGGGGTACATATATCTTCGCAGACTAAGGCTTTCAATATTTTGAGTAGATACCCAGAAGAGGGATTCTTGGGTCATATGATAATAATATTCTTAATTTTTTGAGGAACCTCTGTAGTGTTTTCCATAGTGGTTATACCAATTTTCATTTTTAGCAGTAGTGTATGAGGGTTCCTCCATCTCCACAGCCTCTCTAGCACTTGTTATTCCTTGTCTTGTTGATTATAGCCATTCTAACAGGTGTGAGGTGGTATCTCGTGGTTTTAATTTGCATTTCCCTAATTTCTAGTGAAGTTGAGCATTTCTTCATATATATGTTAGCTGTTTGTATGTTTTCATGGGAACAGTAGCTGTTCAGTTCTGCCTTTTAATTAGACTGTATATTTTTGTGTTGTTGAGTTGTATGAGTTCTTTATATATTTTAGATATTAGCCCCTTGTGAGAGGCATTGTTTGCACATATTTTCTCTCATTCAGTTGGTTGCCTCTTTGCTTTATTGATGGTTTCTTTTGCTGTACAGAGCTTTTTAGTTTTATATAATCCCATTCATTTAATTTTCCTTCTATTAATACTTCCCTTGCCTTTGAGGTCAAGATCATAGTCTTCTTTAAAGAGAAGGTCTATAAGTTTAATACCTATGTTTTGTTCTATGCAGTTTATTGTTTTGGGTCTTATATGGAGGTCTTTGATCCATTTTGAGTTAATTTTGGCTTATGGTAACAGACGAAGTCCAGATTCATTCTTTTGCATGTGGTTCCCAGTTTTTGCACCACCATTTACTGAGGAGGCTTTGTTTTCTCCAGTGTATATTTTTCACTCTTTTGTCAAAAATTATCTGTCCACATACCGGTATTTTTTTAGTTTATTTCTGGGTTTTTGATTGTTTCATTGGTCTGTATGTGTTTTTGTTTTATTTTGTTTTGGTCAATACCAAGCTGTTTTGATTATTGATGCTTTGTAGTATAGACTGAAGTCGGGGAGCATGATACCTTCGGCCTTACTCTTTCTTGGTAGGGTTGCTTTGGCATATCGAGGTCTTTTGTGATTCCATATGAATCTAATGATTTTTAAAATGTATTTCTCTAAAGAATGTTTGTGTGATTGTGATGGGAATTGCATTAAATCTGTATATTGTTTTGGGTAATATGGCCATTTTAACTATGTTGATTCTTCCAATCCACAAACACATAGTATCTTCCTATATCTTTGTGTTTTCAATTTCTTTTAATAGTGTCTTATAGTTTTCCATGTATAAGTCATTCACGCTATTTATTAAGTTTATTCTTAGATATTTTACTATTTTTGTTGTAATCCCAAAAGGTATTGTTTTTCTCATTTCATTTTCTAAAGTTTTGTTTTTCATATATTAAAATGCTGTGGACTGTTGTACAATAATATTGTCTCCTGCATCTTTACTACATTTGTTTATTGCTTATAATAGTTTTCTAGTGGATCTTTAGGGTTTTCTGTAAAAAGGAGCAGGTCATCTGCAAAAAAGTGATGGTTTAACTTCTTCACTCCCAATTTGGATGCCTTTTATTTCTTTCTCCTGCCTGATGGCTCTGGCTAGAACTTCCAGCACTATGTTGAATAGCAGTGGTGACACAGGACATCCCTGTCTTGTTCCTAATTTCAGAAGGCTTCAGTTTTTCCCCATTCAGTATGACATTTACTGAGGGTTTGTCATATATGGCCTTTATTATGTTGAGGTACTTTCCTTCTGTACCCATTTTATTAAGTGTTTGATGGATTTTGCATCTTGTTGAAATTTTTTTTGGTATCAACTGATATAATTATATGGTTTTTATCTTTTATTTTGTTTATATGGTATATCACACTGATGGATTTGTGTACATTGAACTATCCTTGTGTCCCTGGAATCCCACTTGATTGTGATATATAATCATTTTAATGCACTGTTGTATTCTATTTGCTAGTATTTTGTTTCAGATTTTTGTATCAGTGTTCATCATAGCTGTTGGTTTATAGTTTTCTTTTTTTGTCTGCTGTTCTTACCAGGCTTTGGTATTAGGGTAATTTTGGCCTCAAAGAATGAGTTGGGAAGTATTAGCTCTCCTTGAATTTTTTTTGGGAGACTTTGAGGAGGATCGCTATTAGTTTCCCTTTGAATACCTAGTAAAACTCATTATGGAGACCATCTGGTCCTGAACTTTTGCTTTTGTGGAGGTTTTGGATCATTGTTTCAATTTATTTACTTTTTAAAAAAGATTTATTGTTTGAGAGAAGGGGAAAGAGAAGAGGAGAGGGCCCAGAGCAGTGTCCAGAGTTGTATATCATTACTTATGACATAGTTTCATTCCACAGAGGTAAATGTGGGGCTGTGTGGAACATGAACCAAACTGGGGACTTCCTAGATGGGAGGCAAGAATCGTCACTGCCAAGCCATCCAGGCAGTTAGTTACCAGTTGTGCCACAGTTCAGCATATAGTTTTGCATGGGCCAGGCCAGGCTGGGAGTCGATCCCCAGACCTCATGGTTGCAAGGTAAGTACTCAACCTGCTGAGCTATCCTGGCATGCTTCTACATATTTCTTTATCTCTTCTTTGATCCAGTCATTTTTTTAATAACTTTTTAAAACTTATTTTATTGTTTGAGAGGGGAGAGAGAGAGAGAAAGAGAGACAGAGACAGAGAGAGAGAGAGAGAGAAGTGTGGAGGGCCAGAGCAGTTTCCATACTTGTACAACATTAGTTGTGACATACTTTCTTTCCACACAGGGGGATGTGTGGTTGTGCAGGGTGGGAACCAGGCTGGGGGCCTCCCACATGGGAAGCATGCCCCTTCAAGCTTGGGGCTGAACCCAGGGCCTCCCTCATGAGAAGCTCACCCTGGTGAGGACTGAACTGGGGACCTCACACATGGGAAACCCAACCCAGTTCAGCATATGAGTCTGCACAGGCCAGGGCTGTAACTCGATCCTCAAACCCAGGGTTGCAAAGCAAGCACTTAATTCACTGAGCCATTCCAGCTTTCCCCATCTTACAATATTTTCTCTTGGTTATTCAGTTTTCTCACAGTGGGAGACTTCCTAGGTGGGCTTCTTTTCTTTGACTCATTTTGGTCTCTGTGTGCCTCCTCTTTGGGTGGATGTGGTGGGTGATGGTATTCTATGCCTCCAAGATTCCACTGTAGTCAGAAGCTGCCACACTGTACTTCAGTTTTTCTGGATCCCTGCCTTGGCATCAGCATCATGGGTAGGGGCGGGTTTGTTAGGGAAGGCACAGGTTTATTGTGCCACAGGGTAATGGCAGCTTCATGGCTATAGTTGACTATATGCAGGCACTGGGAAGAGCTAGGTGCGGGGAGGCGAGCCTTGGGAGAGAGTAAGGGGAAGCAGCCAGGTTCTGTGTCCAAAGCTGTACAGTACTCTAGCTGGGGCTCTACCTTGTCCAGGGCCACACCTCACTTGAGTTACTGGCATGTTCCTGCCACCTGCTTCTTGCTCCAGCCACCATCCCTACACTCCAGCAGCCAGTTCCATGTCTGACAGCCTGCACCATGCTATGGCTGCTTTCCTTGCGTTCATGCCACCTGTGTCACACTATAGCTGCTGGTGCCCAACACTCTGGCTGCCTGTGACTCTGCTTTTGTCAGTTCTTGGCCTCCAACCCACTCACAGTCGCTCTGAGCCTTGGCCTGCACTCACAAGGTTTCACCTACATCTGTCCTCTGGTGGTCTCTGGGTCATGCTCCCCAGTGTGTCATTGCACTGCTCCCTTCCCTTCTCTCTTACTCGCTTCCCTTTCTCTGACCGTTTGGTATTACCGTATTTTCCGGCGTATAAGACGACCCCCTAATTTTACAGTTAAAACATAGGTTTAGGCCTATATTCGCTGTATAAGACTACCCCCCACTTCCGAGGCTGTAGTCTTATACAGCGAATATAGGCCTAAACCTATGTTTTAACTGTAAAATTAGGGGGTCGTCTTATAGGCCCGGTCGTCTTATACGCCAGAAAATACGGGTATATTTTCTTTCGATGAGTAGGTCTCTCAGCTAAGGGTATGTGCTGCTTAGGGATTCTCTGGTTGGATTTTAGTTATTCAATTTGTTGTTCTTTCCAGGAGAGGGTTCAAGAGCTCCTCTCATGCCACTATCATGATGATATCTGTTATTTTTTAATTTTTATTTTATTGTTTGAGAGAAAGTAAGAGAGAGAGAGGAGGTAAGGGCCCAGACCAGTCTCCATAGCCAAGCATCACCAGCCAAAACATAGTTTCATTCCACACAGGTGGATGTGAGGCAGCACGGTGCAAGAACTGGACTAGGGGCCTCCCGAATGGGAGGTGAGCACCCCCACCACCAAGACATCCAGGCAGCCACCAGCTAAGCCACAGCTCAGCACATAGGCCTGCACAGGTGGGGCCAGGACTCAATCCCCAGACCTCATAGTTGAGAGGCAAGTGCTCAACTTGCTAAGCAATCCTGGCATCCCATTACTAAATTCTTAAGTGTGGAAAGAGTTTCTCCAAAAAGTTCCTAACCTTCCCATTTGAGGCCTGAGTTTTGAATTTTTTCAACTGAGGTGATTCCTTATGACGGCACTGCATGGACTCCCTTATGTTCTTCTGTCTTAATGATGGACCCAATTTTCATCACCTGTAATGATCTTTTTTAAGAAGTCCTCACCTTTTTCAAAAATTAAAAAACAACAACATTGTACCATGTGCATTTTAACCCTGAAGATATCTGGACTTATGGCAGCCTGGTGCAGAACTGAAGGTAGTTGGGCAAACCTGTATTCACATTCATCTTTTGACACATACAGCTTTCTGACCTCAAGCAACTCATTTAACCTCTTGATGACTTCACTTTTAATATGAAAATAAGGAGACAAGTAGTGTTACATGAGAGGAATGAAGATTAACTGCACGTTGAACACAGCACAATACCTCAGAAATAATTACAAGATAAATATTAACAATATTAATAACTAATATTTTCCAATCAAATTACAATAGATTATATATATCAGTGTTAAAGAATATTCATCTATGACTCATTTTCATGCTTTCTCTATGCAGAGAACAGTATAATTCTTGGATCAAAGAGTACTCATAAAGTCTTTGTAAATTGTCAAAGTAAACCTATGGATGAGTCTGTTCAATAACTGAATGTTTAACACAGTATATTCTCTAAGCACAAAGCTTTGAGATTGGAGGGGAAAAAATACATATACATGGAGATTAAACAACATGTTATTAAAAAATAACTGGATCAAATTGAGGCAGAAAAAGCATTCGACAAGATGCAACATCCATTTATGATCAAAACACTTAATAAAATGGGTATAGAAGGAAAGTACCTCAACATAATAAAGGCCATGACTAACCCTCAGCGAATATCATGCTGAACGGGGAAAACCTGACGCCTTTTCTTCTGAAATCAGGAACAAGACAGGGATGTCTCATGTCACCACTGCTGTTCAACATAGTGCTAGAAGTTCTAGCCAGAGCCATCAGGCAGGAGAAAGAAATAAAAGGCATCCAAATTGGGAGTGAAGAAATTAAACTATCACTTTTTTGCAGATAACATGATCCATTATATAGAAAACACTAAAGATTCCACCAGAAAACTATTAGAAATAATGCATGAATACAGTCAAGTTGCAGGATAGAAAATCAATGTACAAAAATCCACAGCATTTTTATACATGAACAATGCAACTTCAGAAAAAGAAATGAGAAAAACAATACCTTTCTGATCAAAACAGAAAGAATAAAATACTTAGGTATAAACTTAACAAAGAACGTGAAGGATGGAAAACTGTAAGACACTATCAAAAAATTTGAAGAAGACCTAAAGAAATGGAAAGATATTCTGTGTTCATGGATTAGACCCAGCATTCCCTCTTCTGGTTATCTCTACCCAAAAAACTTGAAAACCTTAATTCACAGAGATATATGTACCCCAATGTTCATCACAGCACTATTCACGGTGGCCAAGCCGTGGAAACAACGAAAGTGTCCTTTGATAGATGACAGGATAAAGACGTTGTGGTACATTTACACAATGGAATACTACTCAGCAATAAGAAAAGATGAAATACAGCCATTTGTGACAACATGGATGGACCTTGAAACTATCATATTAAGTGAAATAAGTCAGACTGAAAGAAACATATGACCTCACTTATAGGTGGAATATAAAACTCAAAGAAACAAAAACTTATGGACACAGTCAATAGTTTAGTGGTTACCTGAGGGTAAAGGGGGAGGTAAATGGGAGAATAGGGGGAAGGGGAGTAGGGAAGAGGTGTCAAATATGTGGTGATGGAAAAAGAGGTGACTCTGGGTGGTGAGCACATAATGCATTGCATAGACATGTAATATAGAATTGTACACCTGGAACCTATGTAATTTTTACCAAGCTATGTCATCCCAGTAAGTTTAACAATTAAAAAAATTAAATGTTTAAAATATATATAGGGTCTATAATATTAATTATAATTTGATCATTTTAACTATGTGATGATTACCAATATACAGTTATGAGTGCATATGAGGAAAAGAACATAGGGAAAGGAAAACAGTTGTTTTGTAAGGAAAACAGTAGTAAAGTGGGAGATTTTATTCACTGCTAATAACTTTTTCTATTTTACTCTTATTTCTGAAATTATAAAAGGTGATAATACAACAAAAACTAAACTATACTAAAATAAAAATAATGATGATAAAGCACATAAGAACTTCCCCCAAATGCCTACTGTTCTCTTAATCCTTCCCAGGAAAAAGAAACAGAGTATGTCTAATCACTGAGAAATGAGATGACAACTTAAAACCTAGACAGGCAAGCCTAACTCACCTTGAACATGGTCATTTTGTCCTCTTCCTTCCAGGAAAGGGCTATCTTGGGAAGGTACAACAGCAGAAGGAGAAAAATAGCCATTAGAGTCCAGCTGAGGATGTCAGTAACCCATATGGCTGCTTTACATGAAAAAGCAACTGTGCTCCTTCGTCAGGGTGACCTGATGAGCAGAGTGTAGACCAGAATCCAGATACAACTCGCCCTTTCAGCAAAGAACCCTGTGCAGTGAACGACATGCCTAACTACACATAGTGACCCTAAGACAAGTTCATATAGCTCTCAGGATATGATTCTGATTCTGGAGAGGGTAGAAATTTTAAGTACCCAGGGTAAGAAGAGTAATCCCTGGGACCAAATGCCTAGCTGCATGGCACTGCTACTTATTAGCTATGAAATCTTGGGCAAAATATTAGTATCTTCATACCTTAATCCTTTCATCTGTAATATGGAGGGATTAATGTTTGTCTCATAGGATTGTTGTAAGATATAAGTTGAGTAAACAGAAAACCTTATTTCTTGGTAGCAGCAGAAAAGCAGGTAATATTCACTAACATAAAACTTATCCTTATAAATAGTTCCTATCAATGGAGGTTGTTGCTCTGCCTTTAACCTCTGAACTATCTGTTATTCTCCCTTGGTTTGTCATACTTAATTTGGTGTTTTTGCAGTATCTAAGATTGGATGGATGACTGATTTTTTTCTGTGTAAAATATACATAACATAAAATTTACCATTTTACCCATTTTTAGGTGTATAGTTCATTAAGAGCATTCATACTGTTGAGCAAACATTATCTCCAAACTTTTTCACCATCCCAAATATATACTCTTTCCCCCTTAGACAGTAACTCTCCATCCCCCTCCACATTAGAGCTAACAACTATTCTCTCTGTCTCTGAATTTAACTATATGGGCAATTATTTTTTACAAGATAAAAGAGCTTGCCAAATTTACTTTAGCAGTAGGGCTTCTTTTTTTTTTAATATTTTTATTTATTTGTTTTTGACACAGAGAGCGCGAGAGATACAGAGACAGAGAGAGAACTGAACTGGGGGAGCTCCCAGTTCAGCATATGGTTCCACACGGGCCAGGACTGGGATTCGATCCCCAGTCCCAGGAGCTGCAAAGTGAGCGCTTAACCCACTGAGCCATCCCGGCTTCCCCAGCAGTAGGGCTTTTAAAAGACTATAATGGAGATGAAAAATTAATAAAAACCTGTGACTCTGAAAGATATAACTATACGTTAGGTAATCAATATGTCATTGAAATTAACAAGCTATAGTGATCATAGTAATGGTAACAACAAAAATGGCAATGTTTAACATTAAATAAGCACTAAGAACACTAGGGACCTTGTGAAGCACCTGGCATGCATTTTTCATTAAGGTACCTCCCACGTACCTGAGAAGAAGCTACTGTTATACTAGTCCTGTGACTCTGGCCAATCACCTATACTTATGTGCCTATTGTCAGCTATAGCAAGAGAAAAAAAACAGAATGTTAGTGACAGGATTATTGTGAGGAATAAATAAGCTGATTTAAGCAATGGTACCTGGCATTTTAGGAAGTTCTCAATAAATGATGATGATGATGATGATTGTTGTTCCCATTTAACAGACGAGGAAGCGAAGATTTAGTGAGGTCAAGAGGCAGGGGTAGGGAAGCCGGGATGGCTCAGTGGGTTAAGTGCTCAGTTTGCAGCCCTGGGGACCAAGGATCGAATCCCGGCCCCGGCCTGTGCGGACCCACATGCTGAACTGGGGAGTGCCCCCAGTTCAGTTCTCACTGGGGTGAGACCCTGGCCCAGTTCCTGCCCTGTGCAGCCCCACCCACTTGTGGAATGAAACTATGTGGAAAAACCAATGATGTGCAACTATGGAGACTGTTCTGGGCCCTCCCCCTTCTCTCTGTCTCTGACTGTATCTCTCTCTCTCTCTGTCAAAAAAACAACAACAATAAATAAATCTTTAAAAAAAAAAAGAGGCGGGGCAGAACCTGAATCCAGCTCTCATATCAGAGGCAGTACTCTAGAGCACGGGTGTCAAACTGGCGGCCCGCGGGTTGGGAGGTAGGTAGTTTTTTGTGGCCTACGATGCTCTGAAATAAAATGAAAATAGAAAAAATTGTTATGAATATTGCCTTGATCTCCCCTAAGCGCTATTTTCATAACAATTTTTTCTATTTTCATTTTATTTCAGAGCATCGTGGGCCACAAAAAACTACGTCCCAACCCCGCGGGCCGCCAGTTTGACATCCCTGCTCTAGATCTTCTCTGTGGAATGATCACTTCAACAGCACATACACCAAAATCGTCTTTGTGTTGCTTCTAAAGATGAAAATAAGCAGATGGGAGTCTAAGGACTCACAGAAAGAGAAATAAAGAGCTTGAGAGCTAGGGATAAAAGACAGACATAAATTTAGAAGCAGGGAGAGGACTCTGAAGCCAAAGGACCTGCCTGTGGGAGAAGAAAACAGAGTTGTGAAGGATGTAGGCTCTGGAATCAGACCACTAGTATTTTAGTACTGGCATCTCCAACTCACTAGTACTTTGTGCTTCAATGTCAAATATATATATCGGTGATGACAATAATAATCACCACCACCTCATAAAACTGCATAGGAAGGTCAGTCAGTCAAAGTGACTACACAAACATTTGGAATAGTGTCTATCTAGCAGGCTAAACATTCAGTAGAAGTTACCCTTATGGCTGCTTTACATGAACTAGTCAAGGAGCCACTTCCTTGGGATGGCTATAGCCACACACAGCTTGATGAGCAGAGTGTGAGCTGGGATCCAGATACACTTCAGCCAAGAGACCCTGTGCAGTGAATGATTCACCCAATGACAAAAAACACAGTAACCCTAAAACCAGTTCTCCTTGTAGCTTCCAGGGTATGATTCTGATTCTGGGAGGGTGAAAATTGAAAATAAAATATTCAGGCTAAGACATTACCATTAGTTAATTATAGTTTATTTATTAGTTAACTATTATTAGTCATCTGACTTCAGAAAGAAGAACCCTAGTATGGGGAAGGGGCAATGTAAAACCTTACAATCTTGGAAGAAATACCCTTTCAGAATTAGTAACTCACTTTGTTCTGACTCTATGCCCAGCAACTACTGCTCAGTGTTTTCCAGGGTGCTCGTCCCATCACCTTTGGGGGAAAGGGAATAATCAGTGTATCAACTGTCTGCCTTGTGGTTAATGCTTACTCAAGTTTACATCCCAAGCACCTAAAACAGTGCCTGTAACATAGTAATTGCTCAGCAGATTCTCAGCAGTCCGATGAGATGATGAATGAGCCCACTACCAGGCAGAGGCACACGGAGAGACTAGATTAAGTGGTTCAAGGTTTCTGATTTGTAAAATTCTGAAGCTGATCCCAGTTGGGAGGATTTAGAGAGAAGAAGTTTTATTTCCAAGATTTTCCTCTAGGTATTTCACAATATTTGCTGCCCCTGGTAAAGACTAAGGTCATTGGAAGGAAAAAAGCCTTCCAAAGAGATGTTTAAAAATGTTATTGTAGGAAGGTGATTTCTGCTCTTCCAAGTCAGTGCCTATGTGGAATTCTGTTGCAAAATCCACAGAATGTGTCCATCAAAATATTGAAAACTATTTTGTGGCTTGCACAACTAGGATTAGCCAGGCTCACTTATTAAATCATCATTCAATAAATGAGTTTATTAATACAGCGAATACTTATGGAAACCTTATTCAAAGAGATACAATTACCCAGTCTCAATTTACTCATAATCTAGTGATTAGGAAACTGTCACTTACATTACACATGCTAAGTAGCAGAGTAATGACTAGGGTCCTCTGGAAACACAAGGTCCCAACCTCAAGGCCCACACTTGATTGGAGGTGGTTCTACAAAAACGTGGTTTGATTTGAGCCCTGGAGGATACCCTAGTTCTATTAGCCAAACAGAAACAGAATCACTGAAAAGTTGCAAGAGAAAGAATGTTACAATGTGAGGACAAACAAGAAGCAGAAAATGATGGGCAGGAAGGCAGGATTCAAACCACAATGATGTGAGAGTTTGTTTTATCCACAAGTCAGCAAAAAAGCAGCTAAAGTCTTGCAGAATCTGTGTTGGAAACAGATTACTCTCCCAGAAGACAGGAGGAGATTGAGGGAGAAGAGGCTAGGCTAGAGAGACTGTTAAGAGGGCCAGTTCAAGAATCATCTCATTCTTTATTCAAATTTCACCTCCTCAGACAGGTCCTCCTTGGCCTCTTTATAGAAAATTTTGATCTCCCAATCACATCCCCACACTTCCTATCCCCTATCTCTGCTTCTTTTATCTTTAGCACACACCACTCTGACATCCACTAGGTATTTTATTTATTTATATTCATCACATCCATCCCACAGGGAATTTTGTTTCCTGTTCTGTATCCCCAACACCTAGAATGATGCTGTAAGCACTTGGTAGGAACTCAGCAAAGATTTTAGAATGACTGCTGTAGTGAGTGGCTGACAGATACATCACACAGATTAGGCCTCATTATTTACCACCCGCATCACTCATTCATCATATAATTATCAAGAGCCTACCCTGTTGAAGCCAATGGTCCTAGGCGTGGAAAATACAGCAAACAAAGCAGGCAAAGACCTGGATCTCATGGAGGTAAAGGGGTACAAGGATAACAAACCAATGAAATAGTGAGAGATGCTTTGAAGAACAATAAGGCAGGGTAAAGGGATAAGAAGAGATGGAAGGAGGGGCTATAATAGAAGTGTTTCTCAAGGAAGGCTTCTCTCACACTTCAGCAGAGACTTGAACCAAGGAAAAAAGGGCCATGAAAGTATCTGATATCTTAAAGAACACCATTTATCCAGAGGGAAACAGAAAATATTTGTTGTTAGAATGCCAGGATGACTTAGTAGGTTGAGTGTTCGTCTTACAGACCTGAGGTCCAAGGATCAAATCCCAGCCCTGACCCATGTGGACCCATATGCTGAACTGGGGTGTGCCCCTAGTTCATCTCCCGGGTGTGTTTCCCATGCAGAAGGTCCCCAGCTGCCCTGCGCAGCCCCGCCCCCACCTGTGGAATGAAACTATGTAGAAAACTAATGAAGTGCAAATATGGCGACTGCTTGGGGCCATGCCCCTTCTCTCTGTCTCTCTCTGTCAAAAACAATAAAAATAAATCTTAAAAAAAGAAAAAACTCTAAAGAAAATATTTGTTGTTAAAAAGCCACTAGTCTGTGCTACCAAGGCTTCTCAAGTTATAATGTTCCATGAATCACTTGAGGACCCTATGAGGATATAGCTGCCCATGTGTCACCCCCAGAGATTCTAAACCAGAAGATTAAAGGTGGGGAGTAAGGATCTACATTCTAACAATGTCCCAGGTGATGCTGATGTGGTTGGTCCCTGAATCACAGGTGACTGGATCATCATTCATATACAGGCTTCTAGATATTTTCAGATAGACTAGGAACTTGACCTTTTTACCTCCAACTTTTCTACTAATCCCAACAGACTGCCTTATTCCTCAAGGGCAAAAATATTAATATTTTTAAAGATTTCTTTTTATTGATTTTTGACAGAGACAGAGAGAGACAGAGAGAAGGGGGAGGGCCCAGAACAGTCTCCATAGTTGACATTAGTTTTTCCATATAGTTTCATTCCACAGGTGGACACGGGGCTGCGCAGGGCAGGAACTGGGCCGGGAGCCTCCCACATAGGCCCCGGCAAGAACTGAACTGGGGGCACACCCCAGTTCAGCACGTGGGTCCGCATGGGCCGGGACTCGATCCTCGGTCCTCGGGGCTTCAAAGCGAGCGCTTTACCCGCTAAGCCATCCCAGCTTTCCCTATTAATATTAAAGAAGGTAAACAATCAAGGTTTGTGAGGATCAGAGGGAGTACCAAGATCAACTCTACCTAATTTTACTCACAAAAAAACCTCGGCTATTCACAAAATACTCCCAATACCTATGGTAGCTGACATTTATAGCAGCTGACTTACTACCTACCAAGACACAGTTTACATGAATGCTTTACATGTAGAATATCATTTGATCTTCATAACAATTCTAGAGATTAAGGCAATAATTATCACCATTTAACAGATAAGGAAACTGAGAAACAGAAAAGAACAGAAACTATGTAACTTGGTTTGTGAGTAATCAGTGGTCAAAAGAAGAGTCAAGATTTTCACCCAGAGCCTTAATTACTCCATAAGACTCACAGGGGAGCTTTAAAAGGTACTCAGGCCTTATCTGTAACTAATTAAATCAGAATCTGTGGAGGTGGATGGTGGACATCTATCTGCATGTCGGCATCCCTCCTACCACCCCAGACTATGATTTCATTGTCTGGTCAGGCCACTGTGTGAGTCAATGAACCCCAGTGATCTGACACCAGGACTCATTCCCTTGTCCATAAGTAAACTGATGTGCCTCTGTATTGTAAAGCCTGAAATTCCAAGTGCTGCCTTGACATCTTTGAGCCTCACAGGGCCCCAAAAGCTAGCCACAAGTTCCTCTGTTCTCTCCAGATATGGCCCTAACCAAGGGGTAAAAGCTCCTCACCTAGCTAGTTCCCCTAATGTATTAATCACGTTTTAAGATTCTGTATTGGCTATTTGACATCTGTTATTCCTGATCTCTCCATAAGTCTGCTGAACCACAGGGCCAGACAACTGACCACTTATTTACCACTTCCCTGCAAGCAAGCATTGGAGGGCACACGAGAGTCATATTATAATTCCCCCAACCACTGACCTGCCTGCTTTCACTGAGTAGCCAACATGGAAGTCTCCACCTAGTTACTTCCTGCCAGTATAGTCATAAAGGCATAGTCCTAGTTCCTCCCTCTCCCTCTCCCTCTCCCTCTCCCTCTCCCTCTGCTTCCTGACTCCTGTGTATGACAGGCTTCGTGTGGCCTTGTGTAGTATGATGTGCCTCTCATCTCTGGGGGAACTGTAAATATTAAAAATCTTCTTTCTCAGTGGCATTTCCATGTTGTCACTCAGTAGCCATTATAAATTAAGACCTGACACAATTTACCCTTCACCTGGACCAGCTACACCCACCAGGTTTCTAACAGGTTTCATCTCCGTGCCAGCTTGTGGCATTCTTTAAATAACCCTCCTGTGAGAACCAAGGGTCACCTTATCCTGTTGTCATTACAAAGCCTGCCTATCATAACCCCTGCTGGTTCATTCTATTCCCAAACACATGCACTGCACAGCCTTGCATCGTGTGTAAGTGTCGTCCTCCCATAGGCTCTGACTACCTATGTGACCAATAAACTCCTGCCAGTTTCATTTGTCCAGTGTCAAGTGTTGTACGTTCAGCCATCTCACTATTTAGGACAGGAATTCCTCCTTCCCAAACAGGGTGAGTAGGAGGAAATGAGAACAGAATTAGATCACCCAGAAAGCTTATAAAGCCCCATACTCATTGAAACAGGAAAAGGCCTAAGTCTTCATATTTTTCACCAAGTTCCCCAGTTGACTCTGATATGAACAAAGTTTGAGAACCACTACAGTATTCTATTCTGCCTCTAAAAGAGTTATCTGAACTGCTCAAGGATATCCAGGTAGACAAGGCCAGGGCTAGACCTGGCACTCATGCCTCCTGATTACCAACTCTCCTTTGTAGGATGCCCTCGGAGAGTGACTTTTAAATGCCAGACCAGTGCTGTCCAACAGAAACATAATTCAACTTAAATGTTTCTAGTAGACACATTTAAAAAATGTGAAAAGAAGCAAGTGAGCTTAATTTTAACAATATATTTTATTTAACCCAAAATGTCTAAACTATTACTACTTTCAACTTGTAACCAATATAAAACTTGAGATATTTTACATCCTTTTTTTAATACTAAATCTTTGAAATCCATTGTGTCTTAACTAGCACTGGTCACATTTCAAGTGCTCAATAGTTACATGTGGCTAATGGTTACTATGTTAGCTAATGCAGACTTAGACCTTCTTAAAGCAGTAGAGAACATATAATCATCCCCCAAGGACTCTCTAGATTCAAGACAGCACATTAGCTTTAGGTTTAAACAATGGTTATTATAAAAATTATTCATTTCATTTTTGTTCACCTGTATGATAGAACTGAACTACCAAAAGCAGAAGGCAGGGGAGAAAAGAATACCTGAAAATATTCTTTTGCTCTTTCAATAACTGGCTGCATTTTTCATGTTGCAAACTCACCTATATAGATAAAGGACAACTCTAATTTGTAATACAGAGGACTTACTGTGTACCAGGTACTATTTCAAGCTCTTTACATATCATCCCTCTTTTAATCTTCACAAAAACTTCAGGAGGTAGGCACAGAGAAGTAACTTGCCCAAGCATACCCAGTCACAGAGTGCTGGAGCTAGGTTTTAAACCTACCTGCTGAGGTTTTATCCTGGCCCTGTCCCTTGCTGATTGTGCCAACAGGTCATTTATTCAATTGTCTGTGCCTGTTCCTTCATTTTTTTAATGCAAATAATAGCATTGTTTTGAAAAAATAAATGAGTTAGTATATATAAGGGCAGTGGAAATTCTGAGTCATAAGAGGTGCCCCACATATGTAAACTGTTCTCATAATCCCCATTATGATCCCCATGCAATAAAAAAAAAACTTGAACATTAACACTGATTTGTTTCTAAGGAAATTTGTTTTAGATCATGACAATATTATGCACAATTGCACAGTAACTTTTGAATACTCTGAAAAGGTTGGTGGATTCTACAGCCTACTAAAAGTAAAATACAAGACAAGAAATATGGATTTGGATTATCTTCCTCTTCTGTTCTCTAGTCCCAGCCTGTAACACCCTTTGGACAGCTACATGACTCACACTCACTGAATAACTCCTGTCTGCCGACCTCATGGTGGGCACTCTCAGAATATGATAAGGTACATGAAACAAAGGTCCCTGTACTGTAGCCTAATAGGAGGGAGAGAAGAAACTGAGAGTTACATGCCAGTGGCAAGAGCAACTCCAAAGGAGAAAATTACTCATCTTCCTTCCCTAACTGCAACTCTAACTTTTTAATGTAACTAACATTCTCCTAATTGCCAAGAGAGAAAACCTTAGAGTTGCTGTTAATATCTGTTATGGGTTGAATGCCCATCAATTTTGTGTGTTGAGGCCCTAACCCCCAGTACCTCAGATGTAATTATATTTGGAGATAGGGCATTTAAAGAAGTGATTGAGTTAAAATGAGACTATTACAGTGAATCGTAAACCAATCTGACTGGTGTACTTATAAGAGGAAATCTGGACACACAGAGGGAGAGCAAGAGCATTTAAGCACACAAAGGAAAGACCATGTGAGAGCACAGTAAGAAGGCAGCCATGTACATAACCCAAGAAGACAGGACTAAAAAGAAATCAACTCTGCCAACACCTTAATCATAGACTTCTAATTCCAGAACTGTTAGAAAATAAATCTCGAGCAGCGTGAGGCGTCATCGCCATTGCGGCCTCGCTAGGTGGGCGCATCTGGCTCTCTGAACAGGGCCCTAGCGACCGCCGGTACCGTGGGCCAGTGCAGCATCACCTCCTCCAAGACAGTACTGGTGTTTCTAAACCTCATCTTCTGGGGGGCAGCTGGCATTTTATGCTATGTGGGAGCCTATGTCTTCATCACGTACGATGACTATGACCACTTCTTTGAAGATGTGTACACTCTTATCCCTGCTGTAGTGATCATAGCTGTAGGAGCCCTGCTTTTCATTATTGGGCTAATTGGCTGCTGTGCCACAATCCGGGAAAGCCGCTGTGGACTGGCCACGTTTGTCATCATTCTACTCTTGGTTTTTGTCACAGAAGTTATTGTAGTGGTTTTGGGATACGTTTACAGAGCAAAGGTGGAAAATGAGGTTGACCGCAGCATTCAAAACGTATATAAGACCTACAATGGAACCAACCCAGATGCGGCTAGCCGGGATATTGATTATGTACAGAGACAGCTGCACTGTTGTGGAATTCACAACTACTCAGACTGAGAAAATACAGACTGGTTCAAAGAAACCAAAAACCAGAGTGTCCCTCTGAGCTGCTGCATAGAGACCGCCAGCAGCTGTAATGGCAGTCTGGCCCGCCCCTCCAACCTCTATGCTGAAGGATGTGAGGCTCTCGTTGTAAAGAAGCTACAAGAAATCATGATGCATGTTATCTGGGCAGCACTGGCATTTGCGGCTATTTAGCAGCTGGGCATGCTATGTGCATGCATCATGTTGTGCAGAAGGAGTAGAGACCCTGCTTATGAGCTCCTCATCACCAGTGGGACCTATGCATAGCGGAAACCTCAAGCCTGAGCTTTCTAGTCCTGTTCTGATTTGGAAGGTGAATTGAGCAGGTCTGCTGCTGTTGGCCTCCTGAGTTCATGTAGTTAAAGCACAGGTACACAGGTGTTGGACAGAGCAGCTCAGCCTATTCACCTATTCACCTGCCTGTGACTTTTCCCTGTTGTAGCTGACTCTTCATATCCCTAACTTTTAAAGTACGGCGCTGTATGTTCTAAGTTCAGAACCATTTGCAAGTTGTGTAGTGTGGTAGAATTAAAGGAGGATGCTACCTCCAAGCAGCGATGAGACTGCTGCCAAAACACTGCTGAGTCCTGTCAGGCTTCAGTGACAACTCCTGGCCAAAGGTTTTTTGGGGAAGGGCGAGTTAACACCAGATGCTACCCCTCGTCAGTGTCCTTTGAAAAACTATATTCTGTAGTCCAATAAGATGGCTAAAGTAGATTTTAGAATCATGCAGTGTATGTCTTGGTTTGTCTTCAAAATCAGACTGATCTTCGTAACTAGCAGTTTTTTAATCAAAGCTGGCTTTATAGGAGGAGTATAATATATGCACTACTGTTTAAAAAAAAAAAATCTCTCTTGTTTAAGCCACTCAGTCTTTGGTATTTCGTTATGGTGGTTCTAGCAAGCTATTATAAATACAATCTCCTCTCCCTTGGTTTTCATGTATGAATAAGTTATGATAATTTTTCAAGTCTTACTGACTCAACATTGGGGTTTCCTTTAAAATACTCAAGGACAAAAAAATGTGTGCATAGGAAGAAGAAAAAGCAACAAGATTAGCAAAGATTGAAGCAGGGTGATTTTACATAGGAGTTCATTATACTATACTTTGAGTATGCTTGGAAATTTCCATAGGAGAGAGTTAAGGGGATAACTTTGAATAATGTGATAACAATTTCAAGAAACAGATACACATTTTAAAACTGCTACACAGAAAGGCATTAAAATGTTAATAATTGCCTATATCCTAGTATAATGAGTAATTATTAATGTTTTCTTTTGAATATTTCTGTATTTTCTGAATTCACTACAAGTGTAGATTTCTTATATAATCAGAAATGGACTGTAAATATTGTGTGAAGTAAAATAAAATGGAAATGCTTTCAAGTTTTTATAAAGAAGTCCAAACTCACTAAGCCTATTTTCAAAATCCTCTACAATTCCAACCCACCTACAATTTGATCCCAAATGACTCCTCTGCACCTAGTTTTCTAAAGTTGAATATTTCTGTAGACTGTTTTTAGATTTTGTTTCCTAATTCCAATTTTGAGATTTCAGACTGTGGGACCAAGGATACCCAAAGACATAAGAAACATAAGCTCCAGATACAAATCCCACGGCTCTTATTAGCAGTGTGACACAGACTAAGTAACTTAAGCTCTTCCTGTCTCCATTTCATCATCTATAAAATACAGGCACTAACAGTATTCACTTCATAGGTCTTGTAAAGGTTAAATTTGTTAATTTTTTAATATAATGATATATAATTTTATTATATATGTCAAATTTATATAACTATATAAATGTGAATTTTTATAAAGCCTTTAGAATGATACTTAGCACTCAATGTTCAACTATCATGACTATCACTCATGCCCTGTACATGTTCTACATATTTTCATGATTGATTAATTATAACTGAACACCTTTGTAGCAGTAACATTTGCTAATGAACAAAATACCTTATGCCGCAAAAACAGAAAAGGAAGAGGAATGCCAAGTCCTGTCACATGGGTTTCTGCTGCCAGGAGCCCTGGGCTCATTCCCCTCCTTTCTACAGCCCCCTTTCAGAAGTCAGGGCAGGGGAAGAAGGGAGGCTGGAGAAGACACTACGATCCTCTCTGTACCTGAAAATGCCACAGAGAATATGTGGCGCGCTCTTAAAAACGGTCAGAAGTAGTCCTGGCACAGCCTCCTTTCCTGCAGGGATCAGAACGGCCAGGCAGTGACAGACACGTCGAGAATTTCCAGAGAGAGATTTTTCTGGTCCTATTAATATTAACTGCTAATACCTTGCCACACGCCCGACCTGTTGTAAACATTTAACTTGTACTGTAACATTAATTCTCAAAGCAAATGTGTAAGGCGGGTACTTGTACTATCCCTTTACATAAAAGGAAACTGAGGCACAAAGCGACTTAAAAGTTCTCACCCAAAGCTACAGGGCTAGAAAGTGACAGAGCGTGTGGGGCGGGTGGGGGTGGGGGTTTGGCAGCCGTGTGCCCGGAAGACCTTCAAACCCTGAGGGCTCTCGCTCAGCCTCCAACCCGGCACGCGCGAAACGCCCCGAGAGCACAGGCTCGGGCCAGGGGAAGGCAAGCAGACGTCCCCGCCCCTCAACCCCGCCGTCTGCCTCGGACCGCCGCTTTCTTTTTCTGATTCTGGCGGCCGACTTGGCTCATCTCAAGACCGGGTCAGAAAAGCTGAAAGAGGGCGCGGAGTCCCAGAGGTCGCTCACCTCCCTGAGAAACGAAGGCCTCGAGCTCAACCTCCTGCAGCGGAAGAATGTCTGACTTCGCGGAGCTCAAGGACTACATTTCCCAGCACCCCCGAGAGGAACAAGAGCCGCGGACCCGCCCCTAAGGGGCTAAAGTGCCCGCTCCGACACCGACGACCTGAATCGAATTTCCCAGAATCCACAAAAGGAGCCGGATGCGTATCCTCACCCTTCGGTAGCCGAAATGCCTCCATACGTGCAGAATTATACATCTTTATTTCTCTGGCAGAGCAAGTAACACATCCAAGCTTTCCCGGAGCTGAAGAGCTCCAATCATGGCAAGCGTCTGGACTACAGGTCCCAGAGTCCTCTGTAGGCCTGACCTTCCCGCCAGCCGGCAATTTTCCTTTTGAATTAGCAGGTGGCGTCCAAATAAACTAGCGGGTACTTGTAGAATACCGTTTACGATTTTCTTTACCCCACTGTACCCTATTACACAGAAGTTGGTAATCTGAAAAATAAACGGAAACTATAAGGGAGTGCCATGTGCGAGCTAAAAATAGCGATCATAAAAGGGCTGGCTGAGCTGCACTGAGTAAACCATTAATAAAGAACATTCACCTGTGACCAAGAACCCATTAAAAAAGAGATGTAACCATCAAGAAGGATATGAAGCAGATGTAGCAAAACTCTCCACTCTTCCTACGCTTTAGTTTTCTTGCATTCGCAAAGAATTGGGAGAAAAAATATAGAATAGGGCCCACTCTATATATCATGAAAAACAACTTTGAGGTTAAAGAATCACATCACATAATGCTTACTTTTTTATTGAAATATAATTGACACAGAAGGTTTGTAAATTTAAGGTGTACAACATGTTGATTTGATGTATTGATACATGGCAACATAATTACCACCTTAGCCTTAGCTAAAACTTCTATCACCTCGCCTAATTTTCATTACTTTTTGTGTGTGTGTGGTGGGAACAGTTAAGATCTAATCTTCTAGCAATTCTGAAGTTTTAATACAGAACTGTTGACTATAATTATTCTGTGCACTAGCCCCCAGAACTTAGTTCCAAACTTGTACTGGTAAACAACATATCCCTAGTGCCCCAACCCCCAGCCTCTGGTAACCATCATTCTACTCTGTTTTTGTGAATTCATCTTCTTTAGATTCTACATATTAAGTCATATTATACAGTATTTGTCTTTCTCTGACTTACCTCACTTAGCATAATGCCCTCAAGGTCCATTCATGATGTTGCAAATGGCAACGTTTCCTCTTTTCTCATGGCGGAATAGTCCAATGTATATACGAGTATGCCACAAATATTTTATCTGTTCATCCACTGAGAGGTTGTTCCCATATCTTGTCTATTATGGATAATGCTGCAGTAAACATGGGAGTGCATGTATCTATTTAAATTCTTATTTTTATTTCCTGTATACGAGGAATGTCCAGAAAGTATTCAGCTATGTATAATGAAAAATAGAGGTGTTTATGGCTGAATTTCTTTCCAGACAGCCCTCATACATATCCAGAAGTAGCACTGCTGTATCACATGGTAGTTCTCTTTATTTTTTTGCAGAGCCTCTGTGCTGTTTTTCACAGTGGATGAATCAATTTACAGTCCCGCTAACAGTGAACAAGGTGAATGGGGGGCCACATGAAGCAGAAACTGAACTGGTGGCCTCCCACATGGGAGCAAGAGCCTTCACCGCCATGCCATCCCCGTGGTTACCAGTTGCACAACAGTTCAGCATATGGGCTGGGACTGGGAATTGAACCTGGGACCTCGTGATTTTGAGGCAGGCATTTAACTGCTGAGTTATCCCAGCATCCCCTCTTCAAATTCTTTACCCATGGCTGGATACTTTCCAGACAGCCCTTATATAGAGCACCTCTCACACACAAGGTTGCAAAAGTCTATGTGTTGCTGTATGGCTTCATTGAGCATAAATTTACTCCTTTCTAATGGATACAGAGTGGGTTGGAAGTCGGGGACACAAGTAATGATTCGTGCCAGAAAGCAAAGTGGATCCTGGTAGAGAAATCCGGATTGATTAGCCCAGAGAATCTTGGGAGTCATAGTTCTAGCTCAGGGGAGAGGTCCATCCCAAGGCCATGAAGGCTGTTGCAGTTTGTGTTTTGTAGCCTGATCTCAACCCCAGGAAATAGGACTGGATGGGGAAGGATCTACTCAGTCTGACAGAATGACTCAGGCTGGGTTCAGGGGGCATTATCAGAATGAGAAATAGGTCAGAGTAGGGTGTCTGGATCTGGCTTTGGAGCAAGAGTGCCTGTGCTCTGTATCCACATTTGTGTGGCTTGTTTCCCTAGGTATGGAAAATGGCTTGGGTTTGTGTAGACTTCTTCTCATGTCCCCTGACATGTGTTTGGTGTTTATGTGTTTGGGAGGGTGGAGAGTGGGTAAGGACAGGAAGAAGCAGGAATTTAAAAAAAAAAAAAAAAAAGGGAGGTGGGAGTGGGCACCAGATATATGGAGGTGGAGGGGGACCTGATTCTGGGAGGTGGGCATATAATGCGATGCATGGGTGATGTGATGTGGACTTGTACTTCTTGAAACTGCCTAATTGTTACCAACCAATGTCACCCCATTAAATTTAACAATAAAATATAATAATAATAATAATTAAAAAAAAAAAAAGATTAAAAAAAAAAAAGACTATCTTACCTTAAATAATTTTTGGAGTTCTGAGTTACACCAGGTCTCAAGGCCTCCTTTTCCACCCCCAGCTCTGGCTTCTCTGAACTCAGCTTCTCAAGTAGAGGAAACTTGAAGATTGGCAGTTCTAATACCATCGCCCAGGTACATGGATGTTTCTTTCTCCCTCCTGAAACTTAATGATCCATAGTTAATGTAATACTTTCATTCTTTATCCAGAAACCTCCTACCTAAGAGAGCTATATCTCTGGCCTTATTCAGTTTCTCCCATTACAGAAAAAGAGTGTGTGTGTCCTCCTCATTTTTTCCCTTTTTTTTCACACTGATTTTTGCAAATAATTCATTCACCATCTATGTTTTCAGACTGGTCTCAAGAGCAGTGTTGGGGAAACCAGGGCGGCTCAGCAGATTGAGTGCTCACTTTGCAGCCCTGAGGAACGAGGATCAAATCTTGGCTCTGGCCTGTGTGGACCCATATGCTAAACTGGGGTGTGCTTCCCATGCAGGAAGCCCCCAGTTTGGTTCTTGTCCCACCCACCCCCCAGGTTCGGCCCCTGGCTCGAGGGGGCATGCCTCCCATGCGGGAGGCCCCCAGCCCAGCTACGGCCCTCAACGGCCCCAGCCCACCTGTGTGGAACAAAACCATGTCGAAAACTGATGAAGTTCAAATATGGAGACTGCTTTGGGCCCTCCCCCTTCTCTCTGTCTCTGTCAAAATAAAATAAATTTTTTTAAATAGAGCATATTTATAATAGCTCTTTTAATATCCTTGTCTACTTATTCCACTACCTATATCATTCCTGGTTTTTCTTTTGATTGATTTTTCTCCTAGTAAGGTTCATTATTTTCCTGCTGTTTTGCATGGCTGGTAATTTATTAGATGTCAGCCATTGCAAAATTTACTATGTTGGGCTGCTGGATTTTTAATATTCTTTTGTATGTTCCTGGCTTTTGTTCTGGGCTGCAGTTACGTAATTTAGAACTTGTTGGTTCTTTCATGGTTTGCTCTGAAAGCTCTGTGAGGGTGGGTCCAGGGCAGCTTTTAGTCAAAGGCTAATTCGACCCCACTACTGAGGGCTCCGATACCTCATGTGTTATAGGGTCTTTCTACTCTGGTTGGTGGAAAAGGAATTATCCTCTAACCTCTGTGACTTTAAGGGATCATTCTGTCCAATCCTATTGGGCAGTACATTCCTTGGTCTCATTTCCTCACATGCCTGTCCAGATGTCTTTTCAAAGTCTCAAGGGAATCTTTCCACAGAGCTCTAGAGGTCTTCCCTCGTACAGCTCCCTGCTCTCTGACACTCTGCCTTGCAAATTCTGCACTTTTCTCTTCTTTGACTCTATTCTGTCTTCAACTAGGGATACAGCTGGCTCTGTTCTAGTTCCCCTTCCCTGTGTTTTGTTTTGGAATTCTCTTTAGCTAGGTAGTCAGCTGTGGCACCTGTAGGACTCACTTCATGTGTTTCTCTTCTCTTGGGTGATTACTATCCTGCACTGCCTGTTTTACAATATCTGAAAGCTGATGTTTTGTACATTTTGTTAAGTTTTCCAGTTATATAAGGTAGGAGGGTAAATGTTATCCCCCTTAATGCTACATGACCAGAGCACAAATTATTGACTCTGTCTTTGAAAGCTTCTTTGCACTTCAGTACAAGAGAACCCAGATAAATGTTGTACCTTACCTGCCCTGGACTAGCAATTAGCTATTACTCCAAGGCACCCTAGTTCACACTAGCATGGAGTAGTTTATAGAGACTGACACCTGCCAATAGGTGAGCTAGTTGTGATTGGCTTTTTGTAGGGATAAATATACAAATGTTTTTCCTAATCTTCAGTGGAAACTGGTTTGTTCAGATTTTCCATCTCTTTGGGAGTCTTTTTGTTGTTTTACTTTTTATTTTGAACTAATTTTAGATTTACAGAAGAGTTACAAACATACAAAGAGCGATCTAGTATACCAATCCTATAAATGATAGTATCTTACATAATCATGGTGCATTTATGAAAACTATCAAATTAACATTTTTAAATACTATTTACTAAACTGTGTATTTTATTCATACTTCACCAGCTTTTGCACGGTCTTTTTTTCTGTTCCAGGATCCAATCCAGGATACATTGCTTTTTGGCATCACGTATCCATGGTTTCCTCCAATCTATGACAGTTTCTCAGCCTTTCCTTGTCTTTCATGACCTTGATATTTTTAAAGAGTACTGATCAGGTATTTCGTAGTGTCCCCAAATTTGGGTTTGTTTGACGTTCTCTTAGGATTAACCTGAGATTAGGGATTTGGAAGAATACCAGAGAAGTGACCTTTTCATTATATCTTTTTGGGGATATCTGATACCAACATGATTTATTACTGGCATGTAAACCTTAAAAACTTCTTTAGGAGGAAGCCAGGATGGCTCAGTGGGTTAAGTGCTCACTTTGCAACGCTGGGGACTGAGGATTGAATCCTGGCCCCAGCCCATGCAGACCCATATGCTGAACTGGGGAGTTCCCCCAGTTCAGTTCTCTCACTGTCTCTGTCTCTGTATCTCTCTCTCTCTCTGTCAATAAATAAATAAATAAATAAATAAATAAATAAATAAA